>PVJN01004060.1:0-94279 GCA_004026805.1 Lasiurus borealis | reverse complement strand
ACCACCTACAGCCGCTCCCCCAGGCTGCTGGTCCCAATCAGCCACCATCACCCCATTCAGGGTACGCCCAGCTGGCACATTGCCCACATTCCCTCCCCATGGCAGGCCCCAACACTGACTAACCCTCACCACTCTGATTGGCCTGTGGCCCCTGCCCCCAGCTACCTCCAACCCTGACTGTCCCCTCTCCACAACAATTGGGAGTGGGGCGGACCAGCCAACCTTCCCCTCCACCTCCCCTTGCTGGTGACCTGATTGGGGTGGGCCAGCTGGCCAACTTCCCACCATCTCCTCCTCCCAACAGGCCACCCCATGCCCCAAGGGAACCCCCACACTGATCTGGGACACCCTTCAGGGCAAACCGGCTGGCCCCCACCCATGCACCAGACCTCTATTCTATCTAATAAAAGAGAAATATGCAGATTGACCATCACTCCAACACACAAGATGACTGCCCCTATTTGGTCAAAAGATCCTGCCCCCATGTAGACACAATATGGCCACCACAAAATGGCCAGCAGGGGAGGGCAATTGGGAGGGACTAGGCCTACAAGGAAGGGCAGTTGGGGGTGATCAAGCCTGCAGGGGAGGGCAGTTAGGGGCAAACAGGCTGACAGGGGAACAGTTAGGTATCAATCAGGCTGGCAGAGAAGTGGTTAGGAGGTGAACAGGCTGGCAGACAGAATTGGTTAGGGGCAATCAGGCAGGCAGGCAGGTGAGCAGTTGGAAGCTAGCAGTCCTGGATTGTGAGAGGCATGTCTGACTGCCCGATGGGACTGTGAGAGGGAGCAGGCTGGGCTGTAGAACAGCCCCCACTCCGTGCATGAATTTCATGCACTGGGCCTCTAGTTAATAATAAGAATCTTAAAACATAATTTTTTGGACTATGCCTTTTATAGAGACAGAATCTTGATTCAGGGAAATGTCAGATTCCTTGAGTATTCCCCTGGCAATAAAACACTTTGTAATGTAAAACCTTTAGTCCTCAAAGTAACTATCTTATGATTTCTGCTTGAACAGGTCTTTTTAGCCACTGCACTGACATTTCTTATGACGCTACCCACCCTTACAAATAGTCACTGAAATGTCCACCAACAGCGAAACAGTAGAAACTTCCTCCAGTACCTGTTTAATTAGGTGAGCCTGAAAGCACTGTACACATTTTAAATAATCAAACTCCACTGAACACACACACAAAATCAAACATTTTGTGGTTTTATCTGCCACCAATGTTCTGAAGCATTAACCTTAGTCAGAAATAGATACTGTAAGTCATACATTTATGTAGATTAGGGAAAATGGCTGGATTTATGCAAATCCAGCTGTAAATTTGAAAAGCATTGAAAAGTACAGGGCAGCATGTTTCAGATGGGAGCTCGCTAAATCCTTTTGCTTCAAGGAAACCCTTGCTCCTCAGGGCTTTGGACCTGACACAATTCTAAAAGAAATGGCATTTCGATAAAGAATGGGGCTTGTTCAGTTTTTCTACACACAAGTTAGAGCATTATGGATTTAAATGGAAAACAGAAAAATTACTTTTAAAAATAGACTGGCTAACCTCTCTAACGATCTCACTGTCTGCTCACCTTTTCTGAGGTTCCTCTGTCCGTAAGTGGCAATATTCACTCTGAAGCCAACAGAATTCGATTCCTAAACTTCTCTACATTCAAGTTAAAATTACTTTTTATAAACCTGCTTCTGGGTGGGAGGATGATTTATTGAGTGAAGATTAGCTTAAAGTAAGCCATCTTATGCTTTCCTGAGAGCAAACTCATTACTTTTATTGGTTTCTCTGAAAATCAATGGTATTAACTACATTTCATAGAAACTGTTTTGCAAGCTAAGAACAGGAGCTAAGCAGTGTTTTTATACTTTACAGGGCACTGAGGGCCTGACATGTAACAGTGATAACCCAATGCCATCTGTTCCAAATGGAGGCTGCTGCTCTGGTGCTCTGCTGCCTTCCTTCCACCTCACCTGCTGAATAACTATGGTAAGAACGGGGGCTGGGGTGTTCAACTGACAGGTCTGAATCTTTCAATGGCATCAGGAAAGCTAACTGGCTTCACCGACCTGTTTCCTAGGAATAACAACACGCGCTCCTCAGAGGTTGCTGAGAAGACAAAGACATAACTACATTTGTACTCAGAATCTGGCACACATACATGTTAAACAAACAATACTTACTACCATGCCAAATAATCCGTGTTCTTCAAATGACAAAAATAAGCTAAATGTGGCTTCTGAACAGCATGATTTTCTAATAGTGAACTTTTCAAGTTTAATTTCCATCTCTCGTGGCACACAGGTATTTCCCTAGAAAAAGCCCTTCTAATCCCTAATTTTAAAATTAACAAAAATACTTCACAGTTCATATTTTTATACTACCTCTTGCTGTTCCAATTCTTTTTTTTTTTAAATATATTTTATTGATTTTTTACAGAGAGGAAGGGAGAGGGATAGTCAGAAACATTGATGAGAGACACCGATCAGCTGCCTCTTGCACGCCCCCTACTGGGGACGTGCCCACTCAGCCAAGTACATGCCCTTGATTGGAATCAAACCCAGGACCCTTCAGTCCGCAGGCCGATGCTCTATCTATTGAGTCAAACAGGTTTTGGCTCCAATTCCCGCCCCGACTCCCCGCCTTGGCAGACCCACTCTGACACACACACTGTTTTCTAATAACCCCTGCCCATCACAGAAGTCCTCTTCCTCTGTTGGTTTGGTTTTTAATGCTCAGATGACTTGGCTAAACTTTGGATAAATCACTTAAAGGTTCTTGAATGTTTTTCTCTCCATTTCCCAAGAGATGCCCAGTCTAGCTAGGCCTGAACCTGGAGTCAATACTGTCTCAGTTACCTAAAAACAAGAGGTCATCTGCTTTGCACTAGCCAGAGATGACTGGATGTACAATGTAGTGTCTGACAAATACTGAGCTTCCTTTCATCTTCATAGATAGATTAATTTCTTTTGTGGGAGAAAGACAATTTTCATGGATAACATGAAAGCTTTAAAATAAAGACGTGGGGAGCACTGAAAATTTAATCAATCTAAAATGATCAAGCCTTCAGCATAAAAGGACAAAGGAGAGAGACAAGTTAATGAAAGTCTACACAAAGTACACAGTAAGCATTTATTTGCTTATAAAAATCAAATGTTAGCACCATCCAGTTTTTCCACCAAACACTTCATAAATATTGTGACATAAAAACCAATTCAGGCTCGCTTTTTTAAAAGAAACTGACTTTAGAGAGAGGAAGGGAGAAAGAGACAAACATCAATAGGTTGCCTCCCTCACATGCTCCAACCAAGGATTGAACCTGCAACCTTTGGTCTGGACAATGCTCCAACCAACTGGGCCACCTGGCCAGGGCCAATTGGTTTCTTAACTAGTTAACTTACATTGTTTAACAATAAGCCCACCTAATAATTGAAATATATAAAAATGAAGTAATAAGTAGAGAATGAAACCAGAATTCTAATTCTATGGAGAAGAACCCGGTAACTGGCATTCATAAAGAACTGGAGAAAGCAAAGTCCTATGCAGTATCTCACAGTCACATGGCATATTGTACAGGACAACAGCACAGTTTAACAGCTGTCATTGTTTCTTCCAGGTTCTATATTCAGAGGTTTGCACAGTTCTATGCACACCTGCTCTTGCAACGCAAATGAACAATTCTTGGGTAGTGGCCTGTTCCTGTCAGAGAACGTGAAACTGCTGTGGTTGAGCCAATTTTCTTGAGATCAAAATTAATATATCTATAAAAACAAAACAGAAACCCCCCCACCAACCCGTAGTTTCATTAAATGGAAGTATATTTAACACTAGCATGAAAGTTGTTGACTTCATTCATCCTGCTGTATGTGTGAATGGTATTCTGTGGTATCTAAGAATGTTAGGATGGGAATCTTACTCTAGAATTTTAAAAATGATGCAATGACCAATCAAGAATAAATAATTTATATAACCTTACTATATGTAACACACAATATAGACCAATAATGAGGTAATCAAATAACCAAAAGTGCACTCAATAAATTATACAGTTTGAAAATCTATGCCACCATCTCTAAAATTATTTTACATTAACCAGGACATGGTATAATTAGTATGGTGTCTTACCAGTGTGCCAGCATTCCTGACACAATTTTTGGGTCTGGGAATTTTCAGCCCAGTAAGTCATGCAGTTGGAAAGCTTTAATGCTTGACAGAGGTACTGGTTTGATTTAGATGTTGGGAGAGAATATTTAAAATGAGCCTTCTCCAGAATTTGTGACTGGCTGGTTTTAGGCTTACTATCATGACATATGAAGCTTCAGGCAGGAAAATCAGGCTATTATTGTACATGTGGCTCAGTACTGAGGAGCTGTCTTAGGATTATCTGTTACCCTGGTTAATTCTCACTGGTTCCCTCTCTCTTGCCTATGTTGGTTTGCGTATTATGTCTAGACAATTATACTGTTTTACAGACCATAGAGCCCTTCTCTTTAATACTCTTCATCTGCAGTACTCGCAGGGTATTTTCACACTCATATGCAAAGAATATGGTTAACCTCAATCTACGGAGAAAATTCTGAAGTCAACAAATACGTTCATTCAGTTTTTCTTCGTTTTATGGGATAATATTGGGAGGGAGGGGCAGATGAACTGAGACAATGTGGTTAAATGGAAGACAGTTTCTTAGAAAATCAATTAGAAGACAAAATAACTGCTTTTAAAAGGCATTCTGGAGTAATTACCTGGGGGGTGAAAGATAACTTACCAGTGATGCCATTGGATTCCTGCTGCAGGTCACAGTACCAGAGGCGGTTCACTGGGTCACACCCCTCCCTTATGGATAACAAGACATAGCGCCCATCGTCAGACAACTAGGAAGGAAATAAAAACAGTGCAGGAGGCTGATGAGAATGTATTCTCTGTGAGAGTACTATTAAATATTAAGCAAAAACTAAAGGTTAAACTCAAATGCAAATAAATTTACCCCAAACTTATGAATGGATAAGAAAGTTAGCAGAAAAAATGATGAACATCCATTTTAACTTACTTCACTCCTAAGCAACGTTTAACAAAACATAGTGAAATATTTAAGTAGAAAATATCAATAGATGTAACTGAATGTCATAATGACATTTTTTATTCAAATCCAGCCTATTCTTTAACTGAAAATATATGCAATTTGTCATTTTGAATATTAATATCCCTGACTTTCAAGTTTTTTTTCACAGGTTACATATTTTAAAAGTGGTTCTAAATGAGTAAAAGTTACCTAAATGGGCATAGATGTAAAGAAGTTCATGTGTGGTTCATATTGGTCACATTAATAATTTCTGTTGACCAACTCTTCATGCATATCTTTAGTCCCCCCCACACAATCTGTCAGAGAACAAATGCTTCTGTGGGTTTCTTTTATAATTAAACAGGAGAATCTTAAAGAACAAAAATAATTTTGGTAAAAACCTAATGTAACCGACATTACGATTTTGAGTTGTTAAAACATAAGTGCTATCAAACTATATATATCCTTTTGTATCTTTTTTTTTAAATTCAACATAATTAAGGAAATAATCCATGTTGACACATATACATTTATTTAACTGTTGTACAGTATTCCAATTTAAGAATATACCACAGCTAATTGATCCACTTTCCTACCAATAAACATTTAGATTATTTCCATTTTCTTCCTATTACAAGCAACACTTCAGAAAAATTATTGAACATGTTTACTTGTGGCCTTATATAAGTGTTTCCCTTATATTATATAAGTATGGCCTTTTATACGTGTTTCTATGTAACTAGGAGTAAAATTGCTCAGTGGTAGGGAATGAACAAACTCCACTTTATTAGATATTGCCAAATTAAGTGATGTACCAACTCACCATCTTACATTTTATTAGTGTATAATAGTTCCTATTTCTCCACATCCTATTGTGTCACTTAATTTAATGTGTCAACCTGACAAGGACACAGCACTTAGATATTCAGTCCAACATTATTCTGGATGTTTCTATGAAGGTATTTTTTGGATGAGATTTACATTTAAATGGATGGACTTTGAGTAAAGGTGATTACCCTCTGTAACGTGAGTGAATCTATCCAACCAGTCCAAGGCCTTAATAGAAAAAGACTGCCTTGCAGACATAGGAAGGAATCCTGCCAGTAGACTGTCTCTGACGGACAATCTTCCCTGGGTTTCCAGCCTGCCAGCCTCCCCTGCAGACTTTGGACCAGTCAAGCCTTCACAATCACACTTGTCAATTTCTAAAAAAAATTAAGTATTTCTCTCTCTATATATATACACATTCTGTTGGTTTTTGTTTCTCTAGAGAACCCTAGCACACTTACAACTATTATTTGTTCATTCAATAAAAATTTCCTAAGCAGCTATTATGTTCAAGTCATTTTCCAGGTGTTAAAGATACATCAGTGAACAAACCAAGAAGAAAAAAAATGCCATAGTCCAGGGGAGGAGACAAACACATAAATATAGAATTATGTAGCTTATTATACAATGAGAGATGGCATGGAGAACTTGAACAATCTCGGTAAGGGAGTCAGAATGTGGGGAAAAGGACTATAGTTTTCAGTGTCGCAGTCAAGATAAGCTTATTAAGAAGGTGTCTTGTCCTGGCCAGGGATCAAACCCACAACCTACTGGTGTACAGGATGACGCTCCAACCAACTGTGCCACTTGGCCGAGGCCCTATTTCTTTCTTTTTTATTTTTTAAACATATTTTATTGATTTTTTACAGAGAGGAAGGGAGAGGGATAGTTAGAAACATCGATGAGAAACAGAGAGAGAGACATCAATCAGCTGCCTCCTGCATGCCCCCTACTGGGGATGTGCCCACAACCAAGGTATGTCCTTGACCAGAATCGAACCTGGGACCTTTCAGTTCCCAGGCTGACTCTCTATCCAGTGAGCCAAACCCATTTTGGCTCTTTCTTTTTTAATTTTCCATAAAATTTCCATTTTATTAGGGTTTATATCACACTAGCTCAAATCCATTTCTCTACAACTACTCCAAATAGCTCTTTTGGAATTATTTCATAACGTGACTTTATCAAAGACTTTGAATCTCAAACATAAATTTTCAAAGTATTAATTTTTAGACGAAAGGGATCAGAAATAAAAGCCATTAGGTTATGGTTGGGGGTGTTAATTTCCAGTAAGACACCATGTTGAAATGTTTCTTCTGATACAGCAGTTATTAATTAGAACCTTCAAAAAAAAAAAAAAAACAAGGGCAGAACCACAGTATAATAGAAGCTTCTGCAGTGTAAGCCTCCCGTAGTTCCAAGCACTGACAGAAGCAAGGTAAAGCATCTTTCCTGAAAATTCAGTGGGTTTTCCAGTATTTTCATGCGGGTGACTAGATACTCAAGACTTCAGCATTCATGTATAGACCATCTTGGCTCTGAAGAGCTTAATACCCAGCCATGTCCATAGGTGGAAGAACACGTACACTGGCATGGTAATGGGCAAGAGCAGACTGTAGAAGCACAGCCCTGTGGGGAATTTTCTTCCATGAGGCCTAGGAGAACAGTCCTGCTAAGGAGATCAATGGAATGAGAGCGGCCAGCGTTAGAGACAGAAAGTTTCCTCTCCCACTTCTCTGCCACCCTGACTTTTTAAAAGGTGGATGGCGCCAAAACCGGTTTGGCTCAGTGGATAGAGCGTCGGTCTGGGGACTGAAAAGTCCCAGGTTTGATTCTGGTCAAGGGAATGTATCCTGGTTGTGGGCACATCCCCAGTAGGGGGCATGCAGGAGGTGGCTGATCGATGTCTCTCTCTCATTGATGTTTCTAACTCTCTATCCCTCTCCTTTTCTCTCTGTAAAAAAATCAATAAAATATATTTTAAAAATAAAAATAAAATAAAAGGTAGATGGCATTGAAGAAATGTGGTTGTATCTGTTGTTTGTAATTATGATCTAGCGCTGCTCCACATCTTCTTGCTTCTTATTTTGATGTGTCATCATCCTAGCTGCCGGCGGTATCATATTAGGGATCCCATCAGTAATTAGATAGGCTACTACTCCCAACAGGGGCCCCATTTCTCTATCTTTAAACACAACTAAGCTGCAAAACCCAGGCTGGACCTAATTCCAAATTTTGTCTCCTTTATTCTTTGTCCAGCTGTCTTCTCAGCCAAGGTGCCAATTTGCATATTTCTAAGGGCACCTATCCTCAGCAAAAGAATTAACACCAGTCACAGTCTCTTCTGTGGGCTCTTCAGGAGACTAGAGTATAAAACTAAGGGCTGTTTAATCAGCACAGGCTTAGGGCTGAAGTAATAAACTGCCCCTCTGCTCTAGGGATTATTTTACCTAGGAAAGATCATCATTTCTCTATAAACACAACACACCTTTTATGATTCTGTAAATAGGATACATTCCTGCTAACTATTCTAAATTCTATGTTAAAAATAATTTAAAAATGCATTTACTATGTTTGTGCATGGAACATTTCTAGAATAATCTCCAAGAAGAGGCAGCAGGGGAGGACAGGGGGAAGGGAGATTAAAAAAAGAAGTGTTTTTCCATTGTCTTCTGACTCACACTGTTCCAGATGAAAAGTCATTTCTTATCTTTTTCTCCCTGTAGGGAATGTATTCTCTTCTCTGGCAGCTTTAAAGATTTTCTTATCATCGTTGGTTTTCTGCAGATTGATTACAATAGGCTTTGTTTATAGTAGCCTGCTTGAAATTTGTTGAGTGTCTTGAATCTGTGGATATGTCTATTTATCAAATTCATATCATTTTTTACCATTTTTCCCTACTTGTTCCTCATCATTATTTGGGTGAGGACAAGTAATTTTACCCTTGTGAGTACATCAAACACTGAGTATATTATTGTATTATTTATTAATGTGTTTTCCATATGCACAACTATAAACCTACTTTCTCCCACCCTGTATATTTTTGTGTCCCCTTATCCGTAAGATGTCAACTATATACTGTTGAATCAGTTAGTACTACCTTATAGGTCAATGAGACTGTTAATCACTTTTGTTTCAGTTTATTTTCTCTTTGTGGTTTACTTTCAATTGTTCCATCTCCAAATTCCCTGGTATATTCTTTAATAGTAGCTAAACTACTGTTAAGCCCATGTAGAGAACTTAAAAATTCAGATAGTTTATTTTTCACCTTTAGAAGAACATTTGCATTGTTTTTATATTTTCTTTTTCTTTGTTAGTTATAATAATGTTTTCTAAAATCCTTTTAAAATCATTTTTAAATAATATATATTTTATTGATTTTTTTAAAGAGAGGAAGGGAGAGAGAGCTAGAAACATCGGAGAGAGAGAAACATTAATCAGGTGCCTCCTACATACTCCCTACTGGGGATGAGCCCCCAATCAAGGCACATGCCCCTGACTGGAATCGAACCTGGGACCCTTCAGTCCACAGGCCGACGCTCTATACACTGAGCTAAACCAGTTCCAGCTAAAATCATTTCTTATAATAGCTTTTAAAAAATCTTTCTCTGCTAATTCCTATCATTTCTGGATCTGTTGTATTGACTAATTAGTCTCCAAGTTATGTCACATTTTTTTTGCTTCTTTACACACAGCAATATTTTTATTGGATTCTGAATATTCTGAATGTTGTCTGGATTTTTTTTTCTTCCTTTAAAAGTTCTGAGGCAGATAATTTGTTGGTAAATCAGCTTGTTCCATCCAAGACTTGTTTTCAAGCTTTGTTGGTAAGATCTACAGTCCTCCTGCTGAGGCATGGCTTCTCTGGGATGTCTGCTGAATACCCTGGGTGCTTTCCACTTTGTCAGGATGCAAGTCTCCCAGCTGTGTTAAACCTCTGGTGGTGGCTGGCTTAACAGCTGCCTGGTAGTTGTCCTTGGCTGGAATCATGGAGTCTCCTCCTGGGCATGTACCACTTGATCATCAGCTAAAGACGCAAGGGGATAGCAAGGCAGATTTCTTAGTGGGTAGTTTCCTTCTTTTGGGACTCTGCCTGCACATTCCAGTGGCTTCCGTTTTCCTGTATCCTAAGGTCAGTGAGACTGCAATACTTTGGGGCTCCTCCTCTTTGTGCTGGAGTCCAGAAAATACTTCCAGGCAGAGAGTGGGGCAAGCACAGGACTTTTCACTTTCACAGATGGAAGTCCTGTGACGCCTGCTGACCAATATCTGAAAACAGTTCCTTTGTCTATTTTGCATGGTTTTCTGTTTATGGCAAGAGGGCTAGCCCAGGACCAGTTACACTCATGGCCAGAAGCAAAAAATGTCATTATGTTTTAAAATCATTTTAATTTGTTATTGGATAATTACATTTTGGGGGCACATTACTGCATATAATTAAAGTACACGAATGTAAGAATTAATCGTGCAATTAATATAGGGCTAATTAAAAATATAATAATACCCATGATTAATAAAAAATACATAACAATGCTTCTGTCTTGTTATATAGTAGAACAGTTACACTATTTCTGTTTTCTATTTCAATAATACTTCTATGAACTGCAGTCTTTGGGACAGCTTTATTTTATGTGGAGGTAAAATTTTCAAATGTAACAATCACTTTGATTTGTGCTGCTCATATCAAGTTCACATACACTGGTTCTTGGTATTAGTGCAAGGTGATTATTTCGAGCTTAATGTTTCCTGAACAGGACTAAGCATGGACTACTTAAGGTTTTACTTGCTAGCAGCAGCCAGTATGTTCAGTGTTCTTAAACACTGGGCAACACATTGATGTTATAAGGTAAACAGCTCTTTCTCAGAAAAAAAATTACTTTAGAGCACAGAAGTAGTTTGTACTTGTGAAATAAAAGTGGGATTCCAGGTTATCTAAACTAATAAAAGAGAAACATGCAAATTGACCGTCCCTCCACTATGCCCACTAGCCAATCAGGAGTATGCAAATTAACACAACAAAGATGTTGGCAGCCATGGAGCTGGAAGGAGCAGGAGGCTTGGGTTGCCCCCGGTGACAGAGAAAGCCAAGCTTCCAGCTGGCCTTGGCCTCTGCTCAAGGAGGTTCTGGGGGAAAAAAAAGGAGGGGCTGGGAGCCTGGGTTGCCGAAGGGCGTGGCTAGCCTCAAAATGGCCCTCAGCCCCTTACCCAGGCTGGCCAGGCACCCCAGTGGGAACCCCCACTTTGAAGGGGGTGTGGCCAGCTTGAAAATAGCCCTCAGCCCCTCACCCATGGCTGGCCATGCCCCCCCAGTGGGGACCCTCACCCCACGGGAGTGTGGCTGCCTGCAAACCACGACAGGCCCCTTGCCCAGGCCGCCCCATGCCCCAAGGGAACCCCATCCTGATCTGGGACACCCTTCAGGGCAAACCAGCCTGCCTCCGCCTGTGCACCAGGCCTCTATCTATACTAATAAAAGGGTAATATGCTAATTAGACTGGGAGACCTTCCAGGAGACCTTCCGGACGTTCTTCTGGACAAAGCCATGGTGGCATGGCTGAGGTAGAGGCGGATAGAGGCCAAGAGGGAAGGGCAGTTGTGGGTGATCAGGCCAGGATAGGACGGCAGTTGTAGGTGGTCAGGCTGGTGGGGGTGGGGGCAACTGGGGGTGATCAGGACAGCAGGGGGGGTGCAGTTGGGGGTGAGCAGACCAGTAGGGGGACAGTTGGGGGCAAACAGGACAGTGGGGAGGGAAGATGGAGGCAAGCAGGCCAGCAAGGGGGCAGTTGGGGATGAGCACACTGACACAGGGCACAGTTGGGAGTGATCAGGCTGGCAGAGGTCCCAGACTGGAGAGGGTGCAGGCCGGACTGAGGGACAACCCCCCACCCCCACAGGAATTTCATGCACCAGGCCACTAGTAGTTTTATAAAAGATTCTAGAAAGTCCTGTTTACTTTGGCTGTTCTTCTTTAGTGACTTTTTCCCGCTGAGTTCTGAAGCAGTCCCCTATACCAAAAATGAATTATATTTTGTTGTATGAGTTTTTGTCACAAATGATATCAAATGACTCAGGTGCATTCTCTTCACCTTTTTCTAGGCTCATTATAGTATTTTCAAAGATTGCCAGAGTTGTTGGAAAACCTCACATAAATTTTATTTACATTAATTTTTCCCTCCATTCTCACCCTCACTGTATTTCCAAATTACCTGTCACTATGTTCTTGCAAATGAACATATGGCTTAATTAACTTTTAAAACTTTAAGAATTTGTACTACTCTGCTTTTATTAACTGTTAGTGCTGATCTGCTGGCTTCCACATGATTAATTCTGAATATTCTATTCACCTTGCTTTTCCTTTCTCCTTTCTTCTTTGTATTGTATAAATTTCTTTGTAAACTCTCCCCCTCCTTTAATTACTTTAGGTGTTATATGTTCTATCTTTAGTCCTTTATACAATTTCCTTAAGCTTTTCATATACATAGCTAATAAACCAGCATCTAAAATGTTAGTTCCACCTTATTTCCAAACCATCTGTCATCAGCAATCTCCCAATTATAACTACTAAACATAATGAAATGCAACCTCATTAATAACACTTCATACTTCTGTTCTTTGTCTTTTAAAGACAGAATTTTTAGAGCTAAGAGCTAAAAGTCATGCTACATCAATCATAAATGATAGTTAATTTGGTTGTAACGATTCATCCAAAAGAAAGATAAAGCAGCAAAACTCACTGCAAAGACCAAACCAAACTTTTGATAACAACTGTTTCAAGCACATCTAATAAGTTATTCTCACCAGTTCTGGCTGTAATAAATAGTTTATATTTAATCTTAAGGCAGGAAGTCTTTGGATGCATTGTTGTTGAATGGTGTTTAAGTCAGCCTTTTTTTACTAGAATGACCTTCGTCACAACCTAGAGATGTTCTGCAGGCACTGAACAAATCTGCTAAACAACTCGGAACACAACTCTGAACATTCAGACGCGCAAGGTCTCAAATTTCAAAATAATTTGTAAGTCAGTGTTAGATTAGAAATACATTTTCTTGCATTATAATTTAATCAATAACAATACATAGTGAATCATGGCCTGACATTTAGACTATATTTCAAGGCAATTAAAAAAGTGAATTTGGAAATCACTGGGAGGGGAAGATAAAAATCATGTTGTTGAGTAAAGACATCTACATACCATTAGAGAATTAAAAGTGAAAAGTAAAGGAATTAGAAATAAACAGAATTAAAGTAAGGTGACTTTCCTGAAATCCAGATAAGAGAGAAAAACAGGAAAGCTATGGGCCTCATCATGCTTCATGGGACAGTGCAAATTTCAGTCCTTGCAATATTGTTTTTGAAGGGGGTACCCCATAACAACAGCTACCATCCTCATTTGCATTAGTCAACAGGTAATGTATAAAGTATGGGCGTATCAGACTTTACAGTAAAGAAGCCAAAAGAAATTTTAATTGTGCATACTATGATATTAAGCTACACTAAGGTAGCAATATTTACTAAGGAAACAGTATTTTCTACTGTATTCTGTCAGGTTCATATGTGCTGGTCCAACACATGTGTGGGTCATGACTTAGCATATTCAAGGTTATGAAGAGATAAGCAGCAAACAGAGCATACCTCGGGGAAACTTGTCCCAAACAGTATGCGTGTATAAAATGTCCAGTTAAATGCCTCATGTAGGGGTAATGGAAATCCATTCAGACCAGAGTTTGGGTCCAGGGGCTTCATTTTCACAAGAGGTCATCGTCAGCTCTACCATCAGTTTATTTGAGGCTTTAAAAAAATATATATATATGCATCTACAGAAATACGTGTGAAATACAATTAATATGTCAACAATTTCTCTGGTGATAGGATCTTTGTATTTCACAAGAGACTTGTATAACTATTTATTACTAGAGGCCTGTTGCATGAAGATTCATGCAATAGGCCTTCCTTCCTCTGGCTGCTGGCACTGGTTTTCCTCTGGCACCCAGGACCCAGGCCTTTGCTCCTGCTCCTGGCTTCTCCACTCCGGTCGCAGCAGAGAAACAAAGCCTCGAAGCTAGGCTTCTCTGCTACGGCTGCAGCAAAGAAGCCAAGCCTCTTCAATCTTCAGTTGTCTTCATTCTTTGCTCTGCACCTGTGTATGCAAATTAACCCACCATCTTTGTTGCGTTAATTTGCATGCTCACTCCTGGTTGGCTGGTGGGTGTCGCAGAAGTATGATCAATTTGCATCTTTCTCTTTTATTAGTGTAGATTACTAGCATTATAAAAACTTCAAAGTTGATGAATCTGGCTATTCTCAGTCTCAATACTAAATAAGAATAGCTGGGCCCTGCCAGTGTAGCTCAGTGGTTCAGTGTCAACCTATGAACCATTAGGTCATGATTCAATTTCCCCTAAGCACATGCCTGGTTTGCAGACTCGATTCTCAGGAGGATCGAAGATAGATGCAAGAGGCAGCCAATCAATGATTCTCTCTCATCACTGATGCTTCTTTCCCTTCCTCTCCCTCCTTCTCTGAAATCAATAAAAATAAATACTTTAAAACAGGACAGTAATTTATTAAAAAAATAACTGGCTTTCCAAATGACTGGAATAAGCGAACTTTCCTTCATGCATCTCTTAAGAGAAAATTAGCAGAAGATCACTTGTTAATGTTTTAAACTCTCCAATCATTTAACTATTTACAAGGTTATGTGTCCTTCAAAGTGAGGGGACACATAACCAATACTTATATATACACAGAATATGTGGGCTTTCATCAAATATATTATAATTTTCAAAGAAAAACTCATGAGGGATTTTGTGCTAGAGGTGCTGAACTACACAGGCACCTGGGCTTGTGTTCATAACTGAATCTTCTTGGGCATGAAGTTTCTTTGGTATACATACTTAAAACTTAGAATCCAACAAGAGGGTGGAGAAAGGTTTTCATAATATGAATCTACATGTACTTTTTCTTTTATATATTACGATAAAAGAATTGTGTGTATAAAATAAGTATACTGAAAAGAAGTGAGACTAAAAATTGCCCAGGAAATTAACAAAAGGAATGAAAATGGATTTTAATAGCTTTGAGAATTAATCACGTTCCTCTTAGAGCAGGGAAGTTTATCAATTTATTTGAGAGATGCTTTTGAATTCCTCTTGTAATAGCTGTTAATCATAAAATCCCTTTAATATTAAGTGTGTCTACAAAACTTAACTTAGAAAAACTTTTAAATGTCAAACTAATCACCGACAATGATGGCTTTTCTTTTATGAGACTCATTATGGGCTTGTAATAAAAATAAGAGAAAATGTCAGTAACAGAAGTAAAAGGTAGTCATTAAATCAAATTACCCAGCCTTCCCAATACGGAGACACTACAGCAATGGGGAAAGAGACATCAACCCCAACACTGTCTGATGTGCGGCTTGTATGCTAGAAACAGATATAACAGAAAATTCTAGGAAAAGATAACACATTCAAAGTAAAGTAAAACAATGTAGGTCTAGGCATGATATAGCCACTACTCTTTCCAATCTACATTGTTGTTATTCTGGGAGGTAAGCTTAGTTATTTAAGAATCTACTGTTTGTTTTCTTTCCTCTCTGACTGAGCAATAGGAAGGGGTTGGAGGAGAGGTCAGGTGAGATAAGTGGATGATTGGCAAATCCCACCTGATTATTACATGTCCCCCCTTCCCCAATCTCCCCATCAGGAGCTATTTTATGTATATATTAGTAGCCTGGTGCACGAATTTGTGCATATTGAAAGAAAATTAATTAAAAGAAATATTTTAATATTACTATTCGCCCTTTCTCTATAATAGAAGTGTCAACCAAATTCACAATCGACAATGAGATAGAAACACACATGCAATTGGCGCCAGTGAGAGCTTTATATATAGAGATAAACTTGCTTAATTAGACCTGCTTTCCGATTTAACTAAATTTTTTTCCAGCCCAGAGAAGCATTCCAACTTCTCTTTCAGGTAACTGTCAGCAACACAGCAATAAATATTAACACAAAACAGGTTATTGTTGTAGATCACACAGGGAAAACAAAGGGTAAAATATTTAACTGCAGCAATGTTTGACTATATTCTGCGCAGTGAAAAAACCTGAAGTCATTTTCAAGGTCCACCAGTTCTTACTTCTTTTCAGTCAGGTCAAGTTTCAAAGGTTTCTAAATATCTGTTTTCCAGCTAATGAAAAGAAAATAGGATTCCACCGAGTCACCTATCTACTTACCCCAGAACTTCTGTGAGGATCAAATGAGATGAAGCATGGGAAAATGCTTCAAAGACATTTGGTGAAATGTTTGCAACTGGCTATAAAGGAAGTTGTATTCCTGGGCTGAAGAAACTGCAAGGAGGCTAGTCCTCGCTAGGGAGAGGAAGCCAGGCGTTGCTACATGACATCATTACCCAGAATCCACAGAGACCATTTCTGGACTGGGCTGTGGGCATCATTTTGCACCATGGGGTCTTGGCAGCGTCAGCTGCAATTTGGTGAACTGTTGCTCCAGGATGGTGGCTGGGCCTGTGGCCCACTTGAGGGAAACCGAGTGTTGCTTTGTGAGCATCAGGTCTGCAGTGCCATTTTTCTATAAATGGCCAGAGCGCATCACAGTAGCTTCTGTGTTGAGCATCTGCCCTCTGGTGGTCAGTGCGCATCATAGCGACCGGTCGGACAGATACTTAGCATATTAGTCTTTTATATATATAAATCCAGAGCAGCACGCCTCTAGCTTTACTCACATCCAGCTCTTCCATTTGGCTTTCTGACTGTTCTGCTTTCTCAGGCGTGCTGCTGAGATTTTCCTGCTGGCATGTCTCAGGCTCAATTACTGAAGTTAAGGTCAAATGGATAATGGTGACTTTAAAAAGACACACAAACCAAACATGGGGGAAACTCTGCCATGAGCACCCCAGACTCTTTGTATTAGACTCTTTGTATTATATAAAAATACTGAAATTGAACGGGTTACCATAACAAAAAGATCTTCCAAAAAGACCAGTACTCTGCTCTTTGCTCCTGAGTATCACCGGGTCCCTGCACAATAGTGGACACAAAGCGAGGACTTACTAGGTATTTGTGGAATAAATGCATGAACTCTCCTGATCATGGAGAAGGCTGCTGAGCAATTACTACAATGAGTGAGGGCAGATAAGGCAGAGTCCCCTGAGGAACAGCTGCACTTTACTGAGCATGTATGTTCTGTAGGCGAAGCTGGGTGCACACCGGGCCCAGAAAGTCTTCTGTGCATGAACCTCAACAGGGGAGAGAGGAAGTAAGAAAATTAACATTCACGAGTGCCTATAGTGAGTCAAGCATCAGGCAATGCTTTTACATGTTAGCCTATGTGTAAATATATATAAATGTGAACAAATATGTACATATTAACTTTAAGGGTCACAAGTGAACATATTAAAATGGCTTATAGAGGGACATGTAATGAATATTAAGAATTGGGATTACCAATGTACCCAAAAATTGGTATAATGGAATTAAGTTCTCAAAATAAGATTCAGCTAGATAATCAGAGAGAGGCAGGCTATTTTCTCTCTGATCTTTTCTAAAGGGACTGAATCCATTTTTAGAATCTTCATTCTAGAGCACCCTCTGCTGGGAAAGTGCCTCAAAATGCTTGATTTCTTTGTGTGTGTGTGTGTGTGTGTGTGTGAAAGAGCCTCAAAATGCTTGATTTCTGTGTGTGTGTGTGTGTGTGTGTGTGTGTTTGTGTGTTTGTGAGCATGTGCTCACATGTGCCCAATGCTCTACAAATCATTTTAAACAAATAGCTTTTATTTTATTTTCTGTCAAAGAGAACCTTCTAAAATGACAATTTCTATCCTTCCACAATCACTGCCCTACAACAAAACTTTATGGTCAATCCTATCTAATAAAAGAGTAATAAGTAAATGAACCATCACTCCGCTACACCTTCAAGCCACCCACACCAGCCAATTAGGAGAATGCAAATTAACCCAACCAAGATGGCTGTGGCCACGGAGTGAACAGGAGGCTGGGGTTACCCCTGGCGATGGAGGAAGCCAAGCTTTCCGCACAGCCTGGCCAACCCAGACCTCCACTCAAGGCTACAAAGTTTCAATTATAAAAGATAAATAAATCCCAACAAAAATGGTTGCAGCCATGGAGCAAGCAGGAGTCTTGCTCTGCTCAAGGCTACAAAACTTCAATTATAGAGGATAAATAAATACCAAATACCAGGGCCTCCACTTGGGTCGCCAGGAGGTGTGACTGGCCTGCAAATCACCACAGGTCCCTCGCCCAGGCTGCCCCACACCCCAAGGGAACACCACCTTGATCCGGAACACCCTTCAGGGCAAACCAGCTGGCCCCCACCCATGCACCAGGCCTCTATCCGATCTAATAAAAGAATAATATGCAGATTGACCATCACTCTAACACATAAGATGGCTGCCCCTATGTGGATACAAGATGGCCACCACAAGATGGCCTGCAAGGAAGGACAGTTGGGGGGGATCCAAGCCTGCAGAGGATAGCAGATGGGGAGACCAGATCTGCAGGGGAGAGCAGTTAGGGGTGACCAGGCATGCAGGGGAGGACAGTTAGGGGCAAACAGGTTGGAGGGGAGCAGTTAGGCATCCATCAGGCTGTCAGGGGAGTGGTTAGGGGGTGATCAGATTGGCAGGCAGAAGTGATTAGTGGCAATCAGGAAGGCAGGCAGGTGAGCAGTTGGGAGCCAGCAGTCCTGGATTGTGAGAGGGATGTCCCAGATTGGAGAGGGTAGAGGCTGGGCTGAGGGACACACACCTCTGTGCACGAATTTCGTGCACTGAGCCTCTAGAATTAAATAACAACTGATGCTACTGTTCTTCCAAGCAGAATGTTAGGTATCTGCTGCGTGTTAACCCAGGTTCATGAAGGTGCTGCTAGGAGGGCCTAAGAGGCAATGCTGGTGGGAGGAGGTCAGTGGTGAACACTGCCTGCATTCCCACAGAGAACCCATGGATGTGGCTTCCCCTGGATCAAAAGGCACCAACAAGTCATCTGAAAGGTCCCTGCTGAAAAAGGATGGGGGGCATGGGCAGGAGGTGCCAGAGAGGCACAACTCTCAAGGGAGCCCTAACTGGGAGTAGAAGTTCAGAGGGACAAATGCAAAAACACAGAAAGGTCAGTCAGAGAGTTAATAACCCATGTCAGAGAACAGCAAAGCACAGAGGTCCCCAGAATTGAGGGAATCTCACTCCTAAAGGATGCCTAAGAGCTGGTAGACAGCTGAGCAGCCAGAATCAATCAACAAACAGCTCCCAATGAGCAAAAATCCTGTCCCCTTCTCTGTCTCCTCCTCCCTGCATGGACACTGAAGACCAAAAGCCAGGCCAAATTCCGGAGGGGAGGTGGGTAATGGGGGTCCTGCCACTGCTCAGGATGGCCCCATCTGTAACACCTCATCTCCACGTTCCAGTCTCATCCTCACCAGAGTTTCTGCCTGTCCCTTCATCTTCCCTCCCTGCCTGTCCCCAAGCAACCACTGATCTGTCCATGTCACTATGTACTAGTTTGCATTTTCTAAAATTTTATATAAATGGACTCTAACTCTGTGTACTCTTTCTCTCCCGGCTTCTTCCACTGGGCATTAATTTTTGAGACTTATCCACATGTTGTTAGGTATGTAAATAGGTCATTCTTTTTTTTTTTTTTTTTTGCTGAATAGTATTCCAGGGCAGAGATATACCCCAATTTGTTCACGTGTGTACTTTTTAGTGGATATCTGGGTTATATTCAGTTTGGTGGCTATGACTAATCATGCCTAAATCTTTGTAAGGAAAAGTAGATAGACAAACAAGGGGAAGAATTAAATAAATGAAGAATTTAATAGTCCCTACCCCATGTGATCGCCAAACCTGAGCTGGGGAGAGGGAAGCAGCATATTAACTGGAGTTGATATCTGGTTTTTACTGCCATGGAACTAATACCCCAGAGTGGTATTAGCAACAGACCTAATACCCCAGAGTGGCCAGAAGGCCAGGGGTGCTGCCAAGTGGAAGGTGGTCGCCCTGGGGAGAGATGGGTCATCAGCAACAATGGCAGAGAAAGGCTGTCTCCTGACAGTAGCTTAGAGACTTGTCCAAGGTCAGAAAGACCTGTCCAATGCAGAGACATCTGTGAAAGAGGAGCTGAGTCATGAGAAGACAGCAACTTGGACACAAAGGGAAGTCCCCAGTGAACCAAAGGGAGGCGGCGGCAGCAAGCCAGAGAATCCTATACACTCATGCACTCCGCTCTCACCCACGAGTGCCTCAGACTGCACCCGCAACACCAGCACTCCACACCCTGGTGACCTCAAACCCAGCAGCTACGTTCTCACCCAGGAAGCCTGCTTCAACATCTAAGAGATGCTGTGACACATCCTCTATCACAGACTTTCAGAGCTGAAAAGCCCCGGAGGAAACAAGGCTTGCTTGCAGGGATGAGGTGACTTGCCTAAGGCCACCAGGTAGAACTAGAATAAAATTCTCCTGATTTCTGCTGCAGTGCACATCCTCACTGTAACACGGGCTCTCCACTCAGAGATACTGTTCAATGTGTTCATGAAATACCAGGTTCGAAATGATGATCCTAAAAATGACTGCTTGAAAAATAGAAGCAACACTTGCAACCCATGCATTTTGATGCATGGTTACATAAAGGACAACCGCTTTTCTCTAGGATGTGGGTCACTAAATAAAGGCTGTTAGGAAACTGTCTGCTGCGTTTCTAGCCCATGTCCTGATTTGCTCATCGGTACACCATCATGGGTGACGCTGGTCTAGACAGTCAACAGCACACTGGTCTCTTGGATCCCCCTGGCTTTATCACACTTCTTTGCCACATATAAGAAACTTCCACATCAAAATTTTTTCCCGTGATTTAGATTTTTCTGACCTGGAACTGAATCATCAATTTAGGATGGGCCTCAGGCTTCTGAAGGCTCATACCTACAGAACTATAGTGTTCATGTTGAAATGACAGAGGGATCCTCTATGCAGCCAGAAGGTTCTCTCAGCTCAGATCGATCACACACAGCAGGGTCTCTATGCAGCCAGAAGGTTCTCTCAGCTCAGATCAATCACACACAGCAGCGTGAGGAAGGAAGGGGACACTCGCCTACGTCAGCCTGACCTGCCTAAGCCTTATAGACTTTCTTCGCACTCTTCACTGATTAGGGTCCTGATCCAATATGAAGTCCTTCAGGTCCCATGTTGTTCCTGTAGCATTAAAAAACAAACAAACAAACAAAAAAACAAAAACAGCCAAAACCGGTTTGGCTCAGTGGATAGTGTCAGCCTGTGGACTGTAAGGTCCCAGGTTTGATTCCGGTCAAGGGCATGTATCCTGGTTGTGGGTGCATCCCCAGTAGGGGGTGTGCAGGAGGCAGCTGATTCATGTTTCTTTCTCATGGATGTTTCTAACTCTCTCTCCCCCTTCCTCTCTGTAAAAAAATCAATAAAATATATTTAAATAAATAAATAAATAAATAAATAAATAAATAAATAAATAATAATAAAAACACCCTTCATTTATTGCTTCTGTTTAGTGAAGACGCATCTCTTCACTTACTGACAGTCTTTAAAGGGTCACTGCTGTTGTTTTGTGTGACCTCTTTCTCTGAGCAGACACAGAGCACATGGGTGTTACCTGACCTACCCAGCAGGCAGTTCCAGCCATGGACTTGCATGGTAACCACCCCAGCAGGTATTGCCTTTGGTCCATGCAATAGGACTGATCACTGCTTCTCAAGGTTGTGGCAAGGATTTCGTTAAGTCAATTTATGTAGAGTGAACATCTATAGAAGGACCACCGAACTACTTAAATCTGCTTTTCTTTTCAGTTGCCTAGCTAGTAGAATGAATATACAGATGTTACATGTTTATATGATGTATCGCCCCTGTTATTTTTAAAAACTGCTGTTCATAGCAGCATTATTCATAACAACGCTACTGGAACAATTCACATGTCCATCGATGAATGAATGCATAAAAAAAGTGTGGTATATACACTGATGAAATCTTTTCCAACTTTAAAAAGGGGGGAATTCTGATATATCCTCAGACATGGACAAGCCTTAATACTATGCTAAGTGACACAGCCAGACACAAAAGGACAAAGTTTGTGACGACATTTATAGGAGGCACCTCGAGTAGTCTAACACATGGAGACAGAAAGGAGCAGGTGGTTACCAGGGATCGGGGAGGAGGAGGAGGGCGGGGATTTATTGCTCCATGGGAACAGTTTCAATTTTGCAAGAGGAAAAAAGCCCTGGAGGGGAATAGTGCTGACGGCTGCACAACAGTGTTAACATATTTACTGCCACACCATACATAAAATGAATAAACTGGTAAACTTTACGTGTATTTATCATGATTTCACAAGGTATCGAACAAAAACTAGCTGCTTCCACCAAGTGCTAACAAAAAGATCTGAGCAACCAGAGTTGCATGTATTCCAGTTAAACTGGTTTCTTTTACACCAATTTGCTAAAATATTCTGGCTTTTTTTTTTCAGTGTTCCTGTTATTGTATCAACCAAATAAATTTACTTTGATTAAAACAGGCCTGGTTCAATGAAATGATTAGTCTAGAAGGAAAAAATGTCTCCACCACAGCATGTTTTTAAATTTATGATAAGTCCAGAAGGTATAAATTTTGATTACTAAAATATGTCACTTTAGGTTCCCCCGCAAATAAAGGTAAAGAGAAACACATGACCTAATGTTTTTAGGTTGTTTTGGTAGCATATTTTGTCTCCCTAAATTCCGATGAAAGTTAAAATCTATACTATTTTTTAAATAAATACATATCCATAGTAAGCAGAAGCCTTAGGTATGAGGAAAAGCTGACATAAGAAGAACATTTAGTCGGAACCGGTTTGGCTCAGTGGAGAGAGCGTCGACATGTGGTCCCAGATTCGATTCCGGTCAAAGGCATGTATCCTGGTTTCAGGCACATCCCCTTTAGGGGGCGTGTAGGAGGCGGCTGATGGATGTCTCTCTCTCATCGATATTTCTAACTCTCTATTCCTCTCCCTTCCTCTCTGTAAAAAATCAATCAAATATATTTTTAAAAAAAAAGAAGAAGAAGAACATTTAATAGAAAGATTCAGAAGAGCCATTAAAAGCAAATGTGTGAGAAATATGGCAATAGTAACTATACAAGCAAAGCTTGTAGGGTGGGGAAGTAGGTAGAAAAGAAAAAGCATGAAAAAAAAGGCACAGTTTCAGGTAATAAAATATAAGTCCTATCGATTTCATTTTTAATACAGTGTATTAAAGTCTGGCAAGGTTTTTCTATAAACCTTTGTGGGCCTTGTGGCCTTCTGTGGCAACTACTGAACTCTGGTTGGAGGTTGACAGTAGTCATGGACACTATATAAACAAAGGGGTGTGCTGTTCTAATAAAAGTTTATTTACAAAAACTAGCAGTAGGCCAGATGTGGCCTAAGGATAATAGTGTGACAAGCCCTCGTCTAGAGAAACAAAATAGAGAAATAAAGGGACAACTTGTAATGAGGTGCATCAACTAACATGAACTAAAATAACATGGGTTCCTACTCTTTGCCCCAATGAACCAGACCCATGAGCAAAAGATCAAATTTAAAATGCCCTTTTCTTACCAAATTTTTAATCGCCTCTCAGAGAAGAGCTAAATGGGTTCAATGAGCTAAAATATTTCTAGTGGATTCCTCGTTCCCACTTAAAAATGGAATGATAGTCTATTTATTTTAAAACTTGGGTATGTGCCCTGACCAGAAATCAAACCTAAAACCTTTTGGTATACGGGATGATGCCCCAACCAACCAACTGAGCCACCTGGCCAGGGCTGCTTTGCTTTCTTTAAGAAAATATTTCTTAGCACCCAGAAGTGAACTCACAACAGTAAAGTCTTACTCTAAGCAACTCTAAGCTTTTTCAATTGATTAGCAAAATACAGAATAAAATCTTGGCCAGTAACTTCAAATACATATCACTTCAATAGAGGTTGGTTATTGTCAAAATCCCCAAGGAATGTATGAACTATCTATCCATACGTGATTGGCAAACCATGGCTCGTGAGCCACATGCGGCTCTTTGGCCCCTTGAGCGTGGCTCTTACACAAAATACCACAGCCTGGGTGAGTCTATTTTAAAGAAGTGGTGTTAGAAGTTTAAAAAATTTGGCTATCAAAAGAAATTTCAATCATTGTACTGTTGATATTTGGCTCTGTTGACTAAAGAGTTTGCCGATCACTGATCTATAAGATGGAAAGGTATCGCCCAGTTGGCATGGCTCAGAGGTTGAGCTCTGACACCATGCACAAGGAGGTCCCGGTTTGATTCCTGGTGAGGGCACATGCCCAGGTTTCAGGCTCAATCCCCAATAGGGGGTGTGCAAGAGACAGCTGATCAAAGATTCTCTCTCATCATTGATGTTTCTCTCTCTCTGAAATCAATAAAAACATATTAAAAAAATAAAAAAGGAAGATACAGATTAAAAGGATACATTTTTTTAGTGTAAAAACAAGTAAACAATCTACACAAAGAGCACAACTGTGTAAAACAGGAACCCACACACTTGCTACAGTCTCACCTGCATATGAAATGTTTAGAAGTATACTCTCCTCACCTCTAAGTAGGATTCCGAGTTTCACAAGGCTCATGTTTCACTTTACGTTATTCTGTACTTTATATTTTTTTTTACCATAAACATGTATAACTTTTAGTATTAAAGATTTTTATGTTGCAACTGCTATTAAAAGGTTTATCATCAACTTCATTATTAGAAGTAATTTTGAATGCCAATATTTTAACAAAAAGACTATTCCCTCAAAGGACTTCTACCATTCATAAAGATCATCACAAAACAAGGATATTTACATATACAATCCATGGGACATGGTCTTTTTGGGTTAAATTTCACAATAGTACAATACCTCAGCTCCACCCATCCATTTAGGCTCATCAGGAAACTCGGCACACAAAATATCTTCTGACTGATCAGTCCCCAAGACATGGTAGCAGAGTTTCTGGTGGAGGTTGCTGGACGTCTCTGTGCCTGGAAGAGTTAACAATATAGACTGAAATGCAGTGCGCAATTTTAAGAGAATCTATTCCACCCACACTGTACTATGCTAGAGCCAAAGTCACATATCTGGTTAGAGGATGTAAGGTAATTACATAAAAGTTCATCGTTTTTCTACATACAAGCAATGAACAAATGGAATCTCAAACTAAAAACACAATACCACTTACATTAGTATCCTCAAATGGAATACCTAGGTATAAATCTAACAATATATATATGAGTTCTAGAGGAGAAAAACTATAAAAACTTCGATGAAAAAAATCAAAGAAGAGCAAATAAATGGGAGAGATACTTCATGTTCATGGTCAGTAAGACTCAATATTGTCAAGACGTCAGTTCTTCTCAACTTGACCTTTAGATTCAATTCAATCCTAGTCAAAATCACAGCAAGTTATTCAAGTTATTTTGTGGATATTGACAAACTGATTCTAAAGTCTATGTGGAGAAGAAAAAAAAAACAAAAAACAAAAACAGCCAACATGATATTGGAGGACTGACACTATCTGACTTCAAGACTTACTGTAAGGAATCAAGACACTGGTCCATTAGCAAAAACAGACAAATCAATGGAACAGAGTAGATAGCCCAGAAACAGACCACATAATATAGTCAACTGATCTTTACTAAAGGAGCAACCGTTACACAACAGAGAAAAGACCATTTTTTTTCAACAAACAGTGGATATCCACATGTAAAACAATCTAGACACAGACCAGATACACTTCACAAACATGGACTCAAAATGGATTGCAGCCCTAACTATACATGCAAAGCTATAAATGTCCTAGAAGACAACATAGGAGAAAACATAGGTGACCTTGGGTTTGGTGGTGACTTTCTGGAGTCAACACCAAGGACACAATTCATGAAAGAAAGAACTGAGAAGCTGAACTTCATTCAAATTAAAGCCATCTGCTCGGTGAAAGATACTGTCATGGAAATGAAGACAAGCCACAGACTGGGAGACATTATTTGCAAAAAAACATATCTGATAAAGGACTGTTATCCCAAATACCCAAAGAATTACTAAAACTCAACAATGAGGAAACAAACTATCTGATTTTAAAAATGGGCCAAAGACCTTAACAGAATGTAGATATGGCAAATAAGCATATCCAAAGATGTTCCACATCATAGGTCATCAAGAAAATGTAGCCGAAACCAGTTTGGCTCAGTGGATAGAGCGTCGGCTTGCGGATTGAAGGGTCCCAGGTTCGATTCCGGTCAAGGGCATGTACATTGGTTGCGGGCACATCCCCGGTAGGGGGTGTGCAGGAGGTGGCTGATCGATGTCTCTTCTCATCGATGTTTCTAACTTTCTATCCCTCTCCCTTCCCCTCTGTGAAAAAACAATAAAATATATTAAAAAAAAAAAAAAAAGAAAATGTAAAACCCAGATATCATTATCAGAATGGCCACAATCCAGATCATGGAGGACACCAAATGCTGATGAGGATGTGGAGCAACAGGAACGCTCATTCATTGCTGGTGGAAATGCAAAATGGCACAGCCACTTGGTCAGACAGTTTGTCAGTTTCTTCCAAACCAAAACATACTTCTACCATATGATGCGATAATCACACACTCCTTCGTATTTACCCAAAGAAGTTGAAAACTTATTTATGTTGATGCAAAAACCTGCACACAAATGTTTATAACTGCTTTATTCACAATTGCCAAAACGTGGAAGTAACCAAGATGTTTTAGGTGAGTGCATAAATAAACCGTGCTACATCTAGCCAATAGACTATTATTAAGCACTAAAAAGAAATAAACTATCAAGCCATGAAAAGACATGGAGCAATCTTAAATGCACATGACTTAAGTGAAAGAAGCCAATCTGAAAAGGGTAGGGAGTCGATATCAACCAAAGGCATTCTGGAAAATGCAAAGCTTTGGAGACAGTAAAAACAGTGGTTGCCAGAGGTTAGGCGAGAGGAAAAGGAGGAGGATAAAGAGTGGAACAGAGGATTATCAGGGCAGTGAAACTACCCTGGTATAATACCACAATGGCAGATACATATCGCTACACATTTGTATGAACGCCTGGAATGTACAACATAAACTGAAGTCTAATGTATATGATCGATTTGGGGTAGTTATGATGTGTCCATGTAGGCTCATCAACTGTACCACTGTGGTGGAGATGCTGATCATAGGGGAGGCTATGCAATGTGTGGGGGCAGGGGGTGTATGGGAAATCTCTGTACCTTGTGCTCAATTTTGCTGTGAACCTAAAACGGCTCTAAAATTGAACTGTCAAAAAAAAAAAAAGTTGAGTATCATCTGGAAGTAATTCACACATATCTGCTGATTTTTGAGGCTGTGGTAAGAGTGAACTATTTTTATTTTATTCTGAAAACGTACCAAGCTTTCAGAACAATGAAGAAAAAGATAATACTGTGACACACAGTGCAATCTCCACATCGTGTATCACAGAAATGTACAACTGAAATCTCTATGATCCTCTTACCCAATGTCACCCCAACAAACTTGATGAAAAAAACACCGCCACCATCTTAGAGCACTTGGTGATCTTCCAAGGGCTTTCTGGGAACACTGGTAAGAAGTGCGCAGTCAGACTGCTCAGCTTTTACGGGGAGGGCCTCCAGCACTCACCCTAAGTGGCTGCTGAGGTTCTCTGCACAAGGGGGCAGCAACTGACAGCTGGGAGGTACTGGCTTTCTTAGTTCGATCGCAATTGCTATTGTTGCCACTGAAAGTGGAGGATAACTGAAGATTTTCATGTTTCTCACAAATTAACTTAATAACACTGTTCTCTAACGAGAAATGGACAGTTAACATGCTCTTTTGATCTCCCAGAACTTGGAAGTAGCCAACAATTTCTAACCCACTGGCACTTTCAATGCAGACACAGATTTTAAAACCTCTTAGCTCCTCTTGTAGATCCCTGGTGAATTCAGAGAAAGGCACTGAGTAGCACATTCAAAGGCAGCAGATGATAAACATAGCCAAAAGAGATGAAAAGTGTTACAGCTTTATTCCCAATTCAACTGGGAGGAGACAGAGCATAACTAAAGATGACAAAAATACAGAAGGTCATGCTAAGGGGGCAACATTTGCGGCAGAAAGCACTTGCCACACCCAGGCTCTGAAAAAGGTAGTCGAGATTCTGCATCCCAGCTCCACATCTCTCACAAAGAGATCATAAAACCTACCTGTCAAGACCAGCCCAGAAACATGAAAATGCTATCCCTCGAGTGGAATATGGAGTGGCAGGTGCAGGACCCTTCCTGTCTGGGAAGATGAGGAGGAGGAGGAGGAAAGAAAGAGGGACCCCTGAACACAATAGGATCTTTGTGTAACTGAAGAGGAGAATAGATGTATGGAAGTTAAAACAAGGAGAAAAATGTCAAGATAAATGCAACCAACAGGAGACTATAACTTCTGATCAGGGAAGAGATCAATGATGATTGCAGCAGAACATTTTTATAATCACTCATCATTAACTAAGTTGGTTTTATGAAAAAAAAAATCCATCTTCTCCACGACCCCCCTGGGAGGTAGAACACTTCTGTGAAAGACTGATTGCAATAATGACCTCAATTTGTCACAGTTCCCAGTATGTGCCTGAAGAGGGGATGGTAAACAGAATGCAGGGAAGTGACAGTTATGACAGTAGCAAGCCTAGGCATTTAAGAAAGTGTGCCTTCAGCTTTCCCTCTTGGAATCCTGTTTTGAGCTTCCAAGGAACTAGCCTGCTAGAGGATGAGAGACCACAGGGAGCAGAGCAGAGGACCCATTCGGGTAAAAGTCAAGCCAAATGGCCTGCAGCTGACCACAGTCAGATACATGATGGAACTCAGCTAACCTCAGAAGAACTGCCTGGACAAACCACAGAGTCAAGCAAAATAAATGGTCATTATTCTAAACCACTGAGGTTTGGGGTGACCTGTTACACAACAAAGTTACCTGGTATCATGTTATTTGGGGAACCTTGGCTCTAGACCAAACATGTCAAACTCAAAGGCTCACACGGGCCAAATAAACAAGGTTTCAGTTTATGTGGGCCACAAAAAAAAACCAAAGCTTCAATTTTCATAAACACTTAGGTTTATTTAGATAGGCATGCTAAATACAAAGGGCTGAAATAAATGAGTAATCGTTAACATAAAATAATAGGCATTTTAATAAAAACTAGTCTTTTTTCTTGAACATTAATTTACCAGGTACTGAATAACTGCACAAATTAATAACTGTAACACAAATAAACCTATTTTTCTTGTTCTCCGAAAGCAAAACACTTCCTGTTGCACACAGCAAATAAGTCAGTCCAAGACTAATGATGTGGCAATCGGCTGCTAAAATATTCCCTGCTAGTAGTAGTTATATTGGCTGGACTACCAAAATATTCGCTGTGGGCCGAGAGTTTGACATGCTTGCTCTAGACCAAACCGTTAGGAATTAGTTTTTCTTTTAAAGTTATGGGAGTCACACTTCTACTTCACAAAAAAAGGTGCCTTCACCTGAAGTCTTAACATACCATCACTTTTTCCGTCTTGTTGGGGGTAAGAGTTGTAGAACATTCCCTTCCCATCATGGGTCCAGGCCATACAGCTGAACTTGACTCTTTCAAGCACATCTGGAAGCTCCTTGGCACCATCGACTTTCATAAACTTGATTGTCACCCAGTCGGAGCCACTGGCACTCAGACCATAAGCAAAATATTCACCGTCTTCGCTGAATGCATAGCCTAAGGAACATAGGAGAAATCAAACAGTGATGGGGACATGGTGCCTGGCCCTGCCCACTGCCCTGTGCTGTCCCACAAAGCTGTCATACATGGAGGCAGAATGTGGTAGTGAGGAACTCTGAGGGCCAAGCCTATGTCTTCCAGGCATTTGCCTTAGGACCTTCAGCAAGTCTCCCTTTCTCCATCTGTAAAATGAAGCGTGGATTTTTATGTCCACTAAGACGCTTCCATGTTTTAATTTCTCTCAGTTGAAAGCAGAGCTCATCTGGGACTGTCAGCACCTTTTATGTACACTCTAAAGGGAACAAGTAAGGAGTAAGGAAACTGCCTTTGGAGTAATGATTGAAATAGGACACACACCATAACACAGAACTAAACTGGAGTCATTAGGCAATTTTTGGAATGGATTCCAAACCATCTGAGATCATTCTTTACAACCCCATTTTCTGAGCGTTAACTGGTACTGGAGGATTATCGTCCATACCATCTGAACACCGCCAGCCCAGGCAAATAAGGCCTGAGGGTTTGCAATGAAGATCTCGCACAGCCCACATTCCAAAGGTGACCGTGGAAAAGGAAGAAAAGCAACACCATCTATGGACTGCTCCGCTGTGTCCAATTCTTTAGGGACATGACGGATAGATCATTGTAATCACCATGGAATGTTTCCTGACAAAGAGCTACACACGTATAGCAGCTTTCATCCTTATGAATTACCATTATGGTACATACAGCATTTGGTATCAGACATCAACACCCGAAATTTCCAATTTCCTCTTAGGATGTTTGTTGAACTTTACTGAGGGCTTGAGGGGGAGGTAGGGTGTGGAAATTATTCTAAAGAAACCCAACTATTTTCAGAGGTTTTCTACAAGTTTTACATCAGACCTCTATTAGTGGGAAATATGTCTAAAACTTTAAAAAGCCTACTTACTAATCACTTACAATTCCTATAAAATATCCAGGCTCGTATGTATATAATTGCAGAAAAGAATCTAGAAGATGATGAGGAGAAAATATTCACTTTCCACTCTATATAACATTGTAGTGTTTGAATTAGCTATATGTAATTTTAAAAGTTTCAGAAAAATTCCAAATAAAAATTTTGATTTCAAATTATATTCTACTTATTTTTGTTAATCCTCACCCAAGGTAGTTTTTCCATTGATTTCTAGAGAGAAGTGGATGAGAGGGGAAGAGATAGAGAGACATCAATGCTAGAAAGGCACATCAATTGGTTGCCTCCCACACGAGTCTGCAACTGAGGTGCATGCTCTTGACCAAAATTGAATCCATAGCCCTTCAGTCAGCAGGCTGACACTTTATCCATGGAGCCAAACCAACCAAGGTTCAAAATATGTATTTTAAAAATGTATATGCTATGCCCTAGCTGGTTTTGGCTCATTGGATAGAGTGTCAGCCTGGGACAGAAGGGTCCTGGGTTAGATTCCAATCAAGGGCACATGTCCAGGTGCAGGCTCAATCCCAAGTAGGAGGCATGCAGGAGGCAGCCGATTAATAATTCTCTCTCATCATTGATGTTTCTATCTCTCTCTACCTCTCCCTTCCTCGCTGAAATCACTAAAAACATATTAGAAAAAAATGTATATACTAGTCGTAGCTGGTTTGGCTCAGTGGATAGAGCGTTGACCTGAAGACTGAAGGGTTCTGGGTTTGATTCTGGTCAAGGGGCACATGCCCGGGTTGCAGGCTTGATCCCCTATGGGGGGTGGTGCAGGAGACAGACAATCAATGATTCCTTCTCACTACTGTTCGTTCTCTCTCTCCCCTCTCCCCCTTCCTCTCTGAAATCAATAAAAAAAAATATATTTTTTAAATGTACATACTATCAAAAGAATCTGAATGTTTACCACCCATACTGTAATTTCCCTATAATACCACTGTCAAAGACTGAAGTCAGATCCCATGTTGAATTTTCCTTTTCATCCATCAGGACATGAAGATGGCAACAATTTCATTAAAAAGTTACTAGAATGAATTGTCAAAGTGAGATGTGAGACTCTGTTATAATGAAGTCTTTCTGGATGAGTTGCAAGATAGACCTTTGTTAAAACTAAATGAATCCTACATTATTCCACAGAACCAGTATATTAATAAGTTCATTTAACTCCAAGTTCCAATTCATGGAAGAATACTCTTATTAAGCTGGCTAGCATCTTATTACTTTCAATACCAGTTAGTAAAGAGTCATCATTTACATACACAGCCCATTTGGAGAGGAGAGGGAACCACTAAATGACTGAATTGCCTTTACAAAAGGGTCCTTGCATAGATCTGTTTAATTCCCACCTAACTGATTATAGGTCTTCAGTGTCCCAACTGCTCAATTCTGCAGGACTGAACCAACAACCATGCTTTCTCAATAAAACAGGAGATGCTAAAGAAGATGAGCCAACTCCACTAAAAACATCTATAATGCTACCAAGATGTTATTCTCAGAGGATACAGATATTAAGCCATAGAACCACAAACTTCCTGACCTAGGACTAATGTTTATGGCACAAACCCAGGGTAATCTTTATGGCGTGTGAAGGAGGGTATCTTCGGGACAGGATTATTTAGGAGACATATAGCAACTGTAGGCTAAACTTACTCAATTTTTAAACTTGCATCTTTAGAGGTCAGGGTACCAAGTTGTCCAATTTTTACAAGATTGTATGTTTTTACTTTTAATTCTAACATTCTGACAATTGTAAATTTTAAAACTCATAATCAGTCTCCCCCCCTCCTCAAAGAAAGAGATCTCATAAATACTCCTTCCTATTTTATAGTTATGGCTGAAACATTCTTTGTATAGCTTACATTTCTTATAGAAGAGGACTGTGTTTCTAATCACAGATAGTTCTCAGGAAGATACTTCCGGGTCTCAGAAGCCCTAGGCGCTAATTTGAGGCCAGTGACAAGTAATCTCCAGATCTGCTTCATGCCATCAGAAGGACACGTGATTACTCACGTGTCTTAAATATACTGTGCAACAATAGCTCTCCTGACACTGCGTGCGTCTCTGTTCTGCAACAGGGTCCGCGCTCTGCCTGGTATTTCAGAGGGGAGGTGACTGCCCCAACACAGAGCTTGGAGTGGGGGCCTGGGACTCCCGGGGCCTGGATGCGGAGCACTCACCTCGAAGCGCCACCGTGCCATCGTCGGAGAGTACGTTGGGGTCTAGGAACACTCTGGCTTCACCCTCTAAGGAATCCTGTACATATAACACTCGCTGGTTCTGCAAACCTGTGTTGTAAAAATAGAAATACCTGCGGGACAGAGACAGTCTTTATTTAGCGGTGGAATTTTCTATTTGTGGAGTAAAACCAAATGCACATAAGCAAACACACATACATTCACACACACACACACACACACACGGGCAGCAGCAAACAGGACATGAGGACTAGATTGTAGGTCCCACCATCTCCCTGTACCTAGAGTTTATCTGAATCGCTTGAAGTATTCAAATTCCGCACCTTCACTAAACAGAGACAAATACTTTTATTTGCTAAATAAAAGGCTGCTGGGTCGGGGTTGGTGAATCTTTTCTGTAACGGGCAAGAGTCACAATAATTCAGGCTTTGTGGCCACATGGCTCCGCTGCTATTACACAACTGTGAGTTGTACAAAAGCAGCCACAGACAATATATAAGTGAATGGACATGGCTGTGTGCCATTTAAGCCTCATTTATAAAAGCAGGTGGTGGGCAGGGCTTGGCATGCAGATGCACTCTGCCGATTCTTGGGGGAAAAGGAGATACTAAATTATTGACGATGCTTCTTCCAATGAAGCTTAAAAAGCCAACTAGAGAATATGCTTGAGTGTGTGTAAGAACAAGAGAAGCAAATTATTAGGTTCTACTTCCTGGACAATTTTCATTTTGGATAGAAGGAATGCATATAATAAAATCTTTCCAAGTAGTATAAACCAAAGATAATTAAATTTTAGAGGCAAACAAATCTCCATTGTTGTTTATGAATCTTGCCATCTCACCAATTAAGCCATAAGAAAACAATAGTTTTTTATACTCTAGATTTCGTCGTAGGACATATCTCTACTAAATTTCTTTCTCTGTTTTTCTTTTTTTTTTTTTTTTTAATATATTTTGATTTTTTTCACAGAGAGGAAGGGAGAGGGATAGAAAGTCAGAAACATCGATGAGAGACATCGATCAGCCACCTCCTGCACACCCCAAGCAAGGTACATGCCCCTGACCGGAATCGAACCCGGGACTTTTCAGTCTGCAGGCCGACGCTCTATCCACTGAGCCAAACTGGTCTCGGCTCTGTTTTTCTTTTTCGGTGATTATGTTCATTGTTTTTAACTTATTTTTAAGTATAGTGATATCTACTAAATTTCTTAATCCTTATTTTCAGAATTTGGACAAGAGACCAAAAAATATTCACATATTTAAGCAGAGAAATGAATCCATTTTATAATGAATTAATTTAGTAAACTCGTAAGTTATTCAGAACTTGTGTGGTTTTTTTTAAATATATTTTATTGATTTTTTTACAGAGAGGAATAGAGAGGTATAGAGAGCTAGAAACATCAATGAGAGAGAGACATCCATCAGCCGCCTCCTGCACGCCCCCTACTGGGGATGTGCCCGTAACCAAGACAGATGCCCTTGACCGGAATCAAACCTGGGACCTTTCAATCTGCAGGCCGATGCTCTATTCACTGAGCCAAACTGGTCTCGGCCAGAACTTGTTTTAACATTTAAGAATGCATTCAATTAGAAAAGTGAAAGACAATTAAGTGAAAGCCACGTCACGTACCGCTTGCCTTTCTTGAAGTGGCAACTATACTTGGGATAGTCATACAGCTCAGTCATCCTCTCCTTGTATAAACCACGGATGGGGCAATGCTCGAGGAACGGCACAGTGATCTTGTTCTGGGCCTCCACAAAAGCCTGCAGAAAAAAAGGCAAATGGCCCGAGAAAGTCAGACATAAAATTTACCATGAGAAATGTTATACTTTAACATGTATCAGAGAGATGCAGCAATTCCACTTCTGGGACTAGATCCAATAGCCAAGACATGGAAATGACCTAAGCGTCCACTGATAAAGAAAATGTGATAAATACTTGTGTACAATGGAATATTACTCAGCCACAAAAGGGAGGAAATTCTGCATTATGCTAAGTGAAATGAGTCAGCAGAGAAAGACAAACACTGTTTGATCTCACTTATATGTGAAAACTAAAAAAACCCCACACAAACATTCATAGATCAGATGTGTGGTTACCAAAGGCAGGGAGAGGGAGAGGGAGAGAGGGAAATGGATAAAGGTGGTCAAAGGTACAAACTTCTAGTTATAAAATAAGTAAGTATCAAGGATGCAATGTACAATATGATGACTATAGTTAGCACTGCTATATGATATATATTAAAAAAAGTTAAGGGAGTTAAACCTTGAGTTCTCATCACATGTTATTTTTCTTTGTATCAATATCAGATGATAGATGTTAACAGGACTTAATGTGGTAATCATTTCACAATATATGTGTAAGTCAAGTCATCATGCTATATACCTTAATGTTACACAGAACTGGGGGTGGGGGAGGGTAAACTAAAAAATGTAACAGTGAAAGCATATTTTCCCTCAGTAAATAATAACGAACATTTACATGGCACAAACTTCGCACCAGGCAAGTATTAACTCGATAATAGAAGTTCTTTAATTAGCCCACCTCTGTGGACAGGGAAACTGAGTCTCAAAGGCGTTTAAAAAGCTGCCCAGCATCGTGCAGTGAGGCAATGGCCGAGCTGGCTCCTTTGAATTCATGCTCTTAATAAGCGCACCATGCGGCTGCTCGGATCACACACGGCCAGTAAACCACACTCACACTGCGCTGAGGCTCTGGGCTGCTTAGTCAGCAGCTGGGTCCCAAACAACATCGGCGTTAAAGAAGTAAGGTCAGAGATACGTAGGCGCTATTTTTATCATTTTTCTGACTTACTGTCTTTCTAAGATCTACTACCTTGTCAACCTCACTAATATTTTTAGAATTGGAAAATGAGTGGCACTGAATATGTGTAATACATGGTTCATACGCAGAGCAAGCAGTGGCCTGCAGGGAGGCAGGGGACCCTGCCAGAGCAGTTTTTTACAACATCCATCAGTTGTAGCCAAGCACACCCTGTGGATACTAAGCAGCCAGAAAGTAGCTTTTGATTTTTGCTACAAAATGGATACATTGTTGCTAAGTCACTCAAGAGGCAGCATTTGCAGATTTCTAAGCACATGCAGGAGCATTTCCCAATTTCACAGGGGCAGGAAAGCCACGCCTACGTGGCAGACATGGCCACGGAGGTGGTTGGTCGCCAATCAAGGTCATACAGTGAGTTGGCAATAGCTCTGAATTACTTTATTCCAGACGTTGTGACTGAAGCTGAACGGTGAGTGGAGCTGATTCCATGTCTGATATGGGATATGGAGACAAAGCAGACCCACCCAGGGGAGAAGGCGGGCAGCCTGGGCCTCCTCTGACTTTCTCCTGCTTGGGCTGAACAGGACAGGCACCTTGGGGTGCTGGACCACCAATGAGGATTTACTAAGAACCTAGGGTGCTTCAGACCTCATCTTGGCATTGTGAATGGAACGGGGATAAGTCTAATAAGACCAGCTTCCGTGAGAGAAGAAGCCACATAGAATGGCTGGTCTCTAAAAGGAGCAGGAATGAGCCGAAACCGGTTTGGCTCAGTGGACAGAGCGTCGGCCTGCAGACTGAAAGATCCCAGGTTGGATTCCGGTCAAGGGCATGGACCTTGGTTGGGGGCACATCTCTAGAAAGGGGCGTGCAAGAGGCAGCTGATCGATGTCTCTCTCTCATCGATGTTTCTAACTCTCTATCCCTCTCTCTTCTCTCTGTAAAAAAAAATCAATAAAATATATTCTAAAAAATAAATAAGTAAAAGGAACAGGAATGACGATTACAATGGGAGATGAGGAAAACGGGCACAGTGCACGGTAATGTGTCATTTCGATAGCTATTTCCCAGCAGGGCCTGACCCCCGCCCTCTGAGGAGGGTGCCCTGCAAACTTCATTTCTCGTCCTCTGATCTGTGTTTTGGATGAGGTTGCACCTAGGCCTTCTCCTGGCTCTAGGCAGACCATGGTGAGTCCCAGAGTCACAGATTGCCCGGTGTTCTCCTGGGAAAGGTGGAATTGTGTTCTCTGATCATGTCTCAGTTCTGCTTTACTGGCATAATCACAATTGCTGCAACAGAATCCATCGCAGGCTAAAGCAGACACATGGCTCTCCCCATTTAAAATGTTCATAAAACTATTAGGCCAGGTATAACAATGCCACCAAATACCTACATAACTCTAGGATTATTACATCCAAATCTGTCACCTCCCACTCACACGTGTTAGGCAATTACTTTAAATAGAGCAGTATTTAAGGACTGCACCCTTCCAAGCCAAATACCTAGACGCAAAACCAAACAGTGTTTAAATTCCTTCACGTCTGAAGTTCTTTCACAGTAAACATCTTTATAACTCGGGCAAATCCTGTTCCTGAAGGTGGTGGGAAACTTTCTGTAAAGGGGCTTTGTGAAATCCAAGGTTCCACAGAATGCTGATAAAATTGCTGGCATTCTAACCAGGAAAACGCCTTCTTGCTCATTTATGGATTTAAGAGTCCGGTTTCTTGATCTAAAAATTAGCACAAGTTTTGGGGAAAGGTTAGAGGAAGGAACCTGGAGGAATTATATGATGGTAAAGAAGCAGATTGGGGAGGACAAAAATCCTCTTCGTTCCTCAGATGTTTCACATCCAAAGTCACACACTTCAGGATGTTATCAAAAGAACTGAAACCTGAGAGCCCATTAACGGCACCTGCAGCAAAGCCTAAAGATCAACCGTTCAGATTCCATAGCTGTGGATGAATCTGAACACATTTTCCTAAGAAAAGCTGCTCAAAACAAAGAAACCCTGTTCATATATATCATTAGAAAGCTTCAAAGCAAAGTTTCCGTTATGCCAGATGAGTAAATTATGCTGTGCAATAGTGTGCCTATGGTTAACGACACTGTATTGTACACGTAAAATTTTAAGAGGCTGGACCTCATATAATTTAATTCTTACCATTAAAGGAAAAAAAAAAATGCAAAGTGCCTCGGCAGAGGGTTGTTTGGCATGGGAGCTGGAGGTTCCTTTACCCCATCTGCCTTCAGGAAGAATTTTTTCCAATTATCCTCACATGTCCTATATTTCAATCCACAAAATACCTCGAGTCTGTTTACAATTTTTTTACATAGGTAATAAAAAAATGATGCATAGTTACTCATTACACACACCGCACACACACCAGCATGACTAAATAAAACGGAATTACAAAGATGAACTAAGGAAAAAAATAAGTGCTACAGGAGAACAAATGAAGGAACACTACTTCCAGGATAAAGCCGGGCGGACTGGGGTAGAGGCCATGTCAGGACGACCAGGAGGGAGCTCCAGGCAGAAGACCAACTTGGGCACCAGTATCCACCTCCAAATATACCAATAACCCAATCATGAAGGAGTTAAACCAATACGCATCCTCTCCTAAGTTATTCCTGTGTATCAAGGAGGGAGCCCCCAGTAGAGCGAGAATATACAGAAACACAAGACCGCTGTGGTAACTTCTACATCTTCTACCTAAGGAAGCCCTGCTCATTTTCATAAGCAGAGTCTTTCCTCAACTCTTCCCTATAGGCAGCAATCAATAAAGTAGTTGTGGACTCAGGCAAAGCAACCAGGATACTTTGCAGGGCCACAGATAAACACTGGGAGGTAGAGGGTAAGTCACTTTATGAGGTTGGAGGCCACAGGACGGGATCTTTCCCCACCACTCAGGAGGATGCTGGAAAATAAAAGCATCAGAGAAAAACAGACGGCCAAAGAGACAAAGGGAGACAGAAATACCACGTGCACTCCTGGATGGGGCTGTGCCCAAAGACACGTACACCGTGCTCATCACTTTTGTGAGCCACTCACAGTGCTTTTAAACGAGCCAGTGTGAGCCGGGTCGGGGTTCAGGCACCGCTCACCGAGCCCTGTCTAATACATACAGCTCCTGTAGGAGTCATGCAGTCGTCTGCTGAGCAAGGAGAGGCTGGTGGATAGGGGCAGGCTGGGAGAGGTGGAATCGACCAGAAGTTGGCTGGGGAATCCCGAAAAAGGCGCTTTATCCGTAAGTGAGAAATAATGACATTAAAGTAAACGTTCAAACAAAAACAATTTTAAAGCAAGAAAAGAAAATAATGAATGAGAAAAGGAAAGGAGCACAACTTATATAAGTCCTACAAATAAGTGCTGCTTTTTTAAAAAAGGAGGAAAAAACTCCACGTATCCTACCAAAGCTTTGGCTAAACTAATCAAAAAATGGGAGAGAAGTTAAAATTAGAGGCAATAAAGAATATAACTACAGACAGGAAGAGGAAAGTTTCTTATAATTAAAGCATAACCCGTGCTAGTAAATTTTAAAACCCCAATGACAAAGACCATTTTCTAGGAAATACAAATGACTGAATTGATCCAAAAAGAAAGACGATCTGAACAGAGCAATAACCATGAAAGAAGGCTGGGGAAAAGAGCCCAAAATTGCAATAAAAGAATTTTCCTCAGATAGCTCAACAGATGAGGTCTCTCAATTATTCAACAGAAGATCTCCACGCTATTTGAGCTATTCAATAATAAATGCAACGGCAAGCATTTAGTAAGCACTTACTTGTATCTGCCACTGAGCTGCATCATTCAAAAACACTATCACTTAATTTTCACCACAATCACACACAGTTTTCTCCAAATTATGAATCAGAAAACTGAAACCTAGAGAGGTTAAACACCATGACCCAGTCACACATCTAGTAAACTCTAGGGCTAAGACTCAAACCTGTCTTTTTCTATAGCTAAAGCCAATGAGAAAAGCTCTATTGTTTCCAACTGTCAGAGCACCAATATTATACAGAAGAGTCCAGGATGCCTTTATTATGGCTTAAGCGTTGGTTTCCCCCAAGGAGAAAAATTGAGAGCCACAAACACTGTCCATCTCCCCGCCTAATACCCCCCTTCGCCCCCCCGCCTATTTACAAAGATGCTGTAAAAAACAGTGAGGCCTCTACTAAAACCCCAGCTCCTTGAAAGTGGGCCTCGTAATAATCAAAGGTGTTATTATCTGGCCCTGATCAGGTCTAAGCATTCTCCAGGGCAGGTTTCCCAAGCTTTATGGACCTTAAGAATTACCTGGTGAGGTGCTCGGGAAGCAGATTCCTACGGAAATGAGATGCCCCAGGAGTAGAGCTAGGAAATGCTTAACAGTGGCCAAGTGATTTCTAGAACCAAGTGCTTTCTCCCTTGGACATGGAGGAATGGGGTGGCGAGTGGATTGCAGGCACCTAAGTGGAGAGGAAGAACAGAAAAGAAAGAGCCCGGGAGACGTCAGGGTTCTTTCAGTTCTTCAATGGTTAGCTCTTCCCAAAGATCCCTTACCTGACACCGGCATTTCTCAGCAACGGTAGGTGACTGAAACCAAAGCTGAGCAGCTGCCCACAGGAAAAGTATCGATGCTAAACGTACCCCAGCACTTTAGCATTCGATCGGGGGTTTAGGGTCTGCTTTTCTAAAAGGATGGTGAGCAAACCAGGCCACATACTACCTAGCTTCTAGCCAAGATGTGGTTCCCCCTCCTTTCGGCACCGACCTCTGGCAGCTCAAAGGTTAAGTGGCTTGCCCCATCTCCAATCCAGTCCTCCTAGGCTCGTACTGAACTCCACGCTGGCATCGGCCACAGGTGTCTTGCCTAGGACAGTATATCCCTTCTTTTCTGCCCTCTCTCCCCTTTAACTGAATTCTCAGTGGGCACACAGCTACACTTGGGGCAGGGGAAGAGAGAGAGAGAGAGACCAAGCACACCCAGAGAAGGGAGAGAGAATGAAGCCAGTGGAACTGTGGCATGAGGGGTAGCCAGCATCCACTCTCCTTCCCCGGTGTCCTCTCTTCTTAGCGGGATGGTGACTCCAGTAGTTGTCCTACTGGACAGGACGCAAAGAGGGTCCTTGTGGCTTCTGCCAAATCTTTTCCTATTCCCAGCAGAACAGCCAAAGGAGTGAGCAGTCGTCTGGCGCTCCGGATCGAAACTCCCTCCCTGGGGCACAGTCACTTGAACTAGCGGCAGAGGATTGAATGACTGGCGATCACTCATGCCATTCGCAGCGCTGGGTGAAAAGTGGCAGTTACCGCCTTGCGGCGCTAAGACAATCTGGTTCCTGCCTGCTCTGCGCCACATCCCTTCAGCCTGACCCTGGAGCTGGCTGCCTATGCTTGTTATAAAGTGCCTATGTGTCTAACCTGGCCACAGTCAGCTTCTACTGCTTACATCAGGAACCTTGCTGCAGAAGGCAAGGAGACAGAAAAAGGAAGAAGAAAGCAGTGCTTAGAAAAAGCTGGCCCAGTACCAGGGACGCCCTCACACTCTGGACAATTATCTCACCCACAGATCAAAAGATAAGCTGTTCCCTAAACACCTATTTCAACTGTGGATTTATGATAAGTCTGTTTACAAACTGTAATAAGGCCAAACATTTCCACTGGTGCCGGTGAGTCATTTAACACCTCAGACTGTCTTGAAGATTGAAATAATAGGGGGTAATATATTTACCTAAAGCATTTCTCGCTTCCACTAGAGAGGGGGTGATGATCCAGGTCCTTAATGAAACATTAATGGGCGTCTCACAGCCAATGGGGTTCAGAAGGCAGCAATTAAAAGTAATGCTACCCACACAGCTCTAAGGTACTCCTGGCCTAGTTTAGTCATTATGCCTAGAAACAATGAAACAACACTCAGAAGGCATAGATCCATTAAAAAAAAAATGAACACCAGTACTCAGAATGTAAGTCTTTCTGTAAACAAACAAACAAACAAAACCAACCCTAGAATTCAAAAAGCTTGATCGATGAAAATTAAGTCTTTAAAGTTCAATATCCTCACGGAGCAATTAGAGGACCAGAGCCTGAAGGTCTATATCCCAGTACATGTAAGCAGGGGTGCCCACGCAGCACTATTTGTCTGTACAGACCATCGCTGGGTATAGCAAAGGAATCTTTATATGCATTTGCTCAGTTGGGTGTACTTAACCTTGGAGCTAGAGGAACTGAGTATGATGACATGCGTTTTGCCGAGGAAGAAAATGCATCCAGGTAGCGTTGCTTACTATGCTCACAGAACAAGAACATGAAGGACCCAGGGCTATGAACTGTGTGTTTTGACTTCTGGTTCCCACCTGCAAAATACTCTACTCCTTCACCCTGCCTCCCCCCAAAAATACCATCCCCAATGCCTGCAAAGCTCACAGGACGAAGGAACTATTCACAAAATGGATAGTCACCGTTTTGTCTTCAGAGAACACCATACACCAAACCAGCCTTTTATACTTTGAATGAATGTATTCCTCAGTCCCGAGGCTGTCTCTGCTGTCTTTGGCTTAGAGACATTGAACTAGAACTTCATGGTAATGGAAGTCCTGGGCACAAGCTTTCTCCTGCTGGTTCTACAGCTGATAGCACAGTGGCTCTCTGAGTAACTGCAATTGGACAGACGAATCCTTGATCCCTTCACTCGCCTTAGCTCTGCTCATGCTGGCTCTGCTCCACCCTAGGGAAGACCATACTGGTGCCAGAACTGAGCAGAAATTCCTCACGCTACATGCTTTTAGGGTTGACCATAAAAAATGAAAACAAAAGCAAGAAACAAAAAAAAAAACAAAATTTCACAATAGGAAGGATACCTAAAAAAAGCTACTGATCTCCCTAAACGGTGACATTAAATACTACCTACACAGAAATCTGAGTCTACCTAAACATCCTAGAGATGATCAGAAGTCCTCTAAGATTTAAACCTTCCCTGCCAAGGAAGAAACAGCGTGGGGACAGGGTAAGAGAAAGGTAAAATTTCCAGGTTTCCTACCCTGCAAGACAAGGATCTCCTCTCTTTCTCTCTCCCCCGTTAGCCCCTTATCAGGTGTCATGGACTACCCCTAACTAGTCAGCCGAAATGGGATCTGGGAAGGGAGAGCAAAGAATGTCCTAGGAAAGAAGACCCATGTTGTGCATTCCGTGATCCTCTCTGAAACAAATAGTAATTTCACAATTTTAGAAAGAATGAATATAAATAAAAACAAATGTTTTGTTTTTAGCTGATTCCCTACATCGGTTCTTCTCTCACAAACCACAAAGGAAATGAAGCTGTTGCTACTCTCACTTTTCCCAGGGCCGTTCTCAGGGAGACAAAAAAGAAAAAAAAATTAGTCATTCCACATGTGCAGCTAATATTCTACAGTTGGTTCCCTCCTGCATGCATCAAAGCCCCAGGACAGTTTCTGTGAAATTAGACTTAGCAATTAGTTACAATTAAGGCAGTTATCCTCTGAAACGTATACATTCTTCTTTCTGTATCTCCCCTTCAGTAACTCAGTAACAAATTCTGGAATATTCAACTATGAAACGGAAACTACCAAAAAAAATAAATAAATAAAAATAGTAAGATGGGAAAACTCGTCAAGGGGTAGCAAGAACGTTGCTTCCAGGTGGACCTTGGGCTGCAAAACCAAGCCCAAGAGAATTTATCACTGACAAGGAGGACAGCAAATGGTGGTGCAGTGTGGACCGACTGCATGGCAATGAGCAGAGGGGCCAGGAAAATGCGGCCTCTTTCAGTGCTCTCTGCGACCTGTCTGTCAGTGGACTGCCGCCGCCTCCATGAGGAAAGCAAAGTAAGCAACTGCAAAGGCCTGAGAGTCAGCAGAGACACAAGTCCCCACAATTCCCCTGGCCCCTTGATCATCTACGCTGGGAAGATCACAGGATGATTTTAAAGTCTCTGCATGTGGCTACTAGGCCACTGCTGGTCATGAAGAGAACGACTTATATGGAGGGGAGATGATACTTGGAGCGGTGACAGAGGAGGGGGGCCCCCAGCTACATTGAGGGGCATGCACAGTGGCCTGTGGAGAGGCAGAGGGAAAGAGGGAGATGGATGGCCCAGGGCAAGACCTGACGTAAGACCTGAACAGGGCACACCTGAAGGGGTCTGGAGACCCACCGAGGGAAGAAAAAAGCTGAGGCAGAGTGTGGGCTCTGGAGTTCGCACACCTGTTTGAGACAGGAAACTAGAGGGATATATTAGGAAGTTAAAGATTAGGAAGTCAACCAACCGCATCTGGGGCAGTCTTGTTAAGGGAGGCTCAAATTACCTCAGTGTCAAAATATTGGGGTACAATAGGACATTACAAACTTCCTCCCACGGTCTGCAAAGGGCATGCTGGAAATTCCTGTTGAATGAGAAGTAGGGCTAATTGCCTGTTGGATCTGCCTATCTAGTGTTCAAGGCATTGTAATGACTGCAAACCTCCCTCATGCTGAAACTTCCCACTTCACACCAGTGAAATCTCTCTGCAGTTCAGACACTTCGAGAATATTTAACAAATACCTAAAGTGCTTTGAAACCAGAGCGTTCCCTTTATCTTAGTTTTGTTCTTCAGTTTGTCCGTCCACATAAATTCTCCTAGAATCATTTTTACAAAGATAGTTTTTTAACGTTCTAATCATCTGGAGCACTGCAATCGTGTGTCCTCCTCCCACTTAATATTCTATCAGAAGCACTTTTTCATCTTAGTAAGCAATCTGTAGAGCCCAACATTTTCACAACTGCACATACGACTTCATCAAGCAGATTCACCATATTCTGCTCAAACACTACACTATTCCTGGAAATGGGCATCATTTCCAATGTTTCACTATAAATAATGCCAACTGGCCCTTTGCTAGACCTCCATAGAGCAGACATGACAGTCCTGTCCCAGTAGACTTGAACTCTTTTCTTCATTCCCCAGTATTTGCTTTTTGCTGTTGCTGTCAGATAGGTCTAATTTTTCATTATTGACAGTATATATGAGTGCCACTGATGTTATATTTACTTTGTATATATATATTCATGCTGTTGAACTGATTTTAATAAATTTTAAGTTGGAAATCTTAGGTTGTCTAGATACACAATTACATAATCTACAATGAATGATCATTTTATGTTTGTTGTCCCTATGTGGATTCATTTTTTTATTGCACTGGTCAAAGCTTTGCAAACACAAAAATAGTGGAGACAGAGATAGTCAAGTCAAATGTTTAGGTTGTTTTGAGTGAGATGTCATCTTGTTAAATCACTGTTATTCCAAGTTAGAGTTTTAGATTTTTATTTTTAAAATTTCTTTTTAGCCACATGTAGCTTCTTGAGCACCTGTGGCTGGTCTGAATTGATAGGTGATATGAGTGTTAAACATACACCAGATTTCAAAATTTAGTTTGAAAAAGGAATGTAAAATATCTTAGTACTTTACATTAACTACCTGTTAAGATGTTAATATTTTGAGTATTAACAGTTGCAGCTGGCCCTTCAACAACCCAAATTTGAACTGCGTGAATCCATTTATATGTGAATTTTTTTTCAATAAATATACAGTCACTCTCTGTATCATGGGTTTTGCATTCTCATATTCAACCAACCGAGGACCAAAAACAGTATTTTCAATCCATAGTTTGGAATCTGCAGTTTGGAAGAGTAGGGGTTCCTAGATCCAACCCCCAAGGATCAGAAGTTATTCATAGATTATGAACTGCTTGGGGGTGGGTGCAACTAACCCCTGCAATGTACTAGCTTAAATAAATATATTACAATTATTTGCACCTGTTTCTTGTTACTTTTTAAAAGGTGGCTACTTTTGTCAGTAACAAGCCTGTTCACAAGAAAAATTATATGTGGCTGGCGTTTTATATCTACTGAGCAGAGTGGGTCTGCTCTTTCCTCTTTACAAAGATGGAAATAGATAAGTTCTCTGATAAGTTTCCATATCAAGGTTGAATTTATTCCAAAGAATCAATTTAGTTGTGTAGGATCTTCCACAATCTGGAACATTTGCTATAAAAATATGCTTAAATGGGTTTTGGAAGCTTTGATAGGATTCATCCAGATTCAACTCCCCCACCTTCGCTAGAGAGAATTTTCTAAGTTACAAGTCTGCTCTGATACTCCTTTTCAAAGGATAAAGTCTTACATTGCCAGGCACTGTCAGAATTGGATAACCCATATTAACTATGGATAAAAATCAAAAAGCCACTGATAGCATTTCAGATCTTAGTGTTAAGGGTTATAAATACAACAAGTAGCTTTTTCTTCATTTGGGGAGCAATGTGAAGATTCTCCTCTTTACCCAAAAGTATGTGGCTAATGCAAATAACTATGAGTAGAAAATGTCCGTGCTGCTCTGCTACTCATTAGAAAACTATACCCAAACTCAACTCATCAGATCCCCGATGACATATTAGGTTTTGTCAATAACAAGCCTGTTTACAGAGAAGTGAGAAAGGTGTGCATGGAGGATACCGAGGGAAAGATGAACTTGCACGGCCCTCTGACACTCGAGGTTGGCTGCTGGAACAGGCTGGCAGGTGTGGGCAGGTGAGCCCACACAGGAGGACCTCTCACGTCCCAGAGCATGAAATACGTTTCTACCACTAGTATCCCCAAAGCTATTACACCCCACGCCCTCTTCTTAAACTTAAAGTTGAAAACAACGTGGGCTACCTGGGTTCCAATACCAGTTCTACACTTACTAGCTGACTGACCTTGGCTCTATCACTCAGTAACTCAACTTCTTCATCTGTAAGGTGGGGACAATGTAAAGATCTATGTTAAGAGTTTGAGAATGAAATGAGACAGAGCAGGCAAAGCTACCAGTGAAGGGCCTGGCACTCAGTAAGCATCCGATAAACATACACCTCGAAAATAACAGTGTATACTCATTAGTTCCATCAAAGATTGACTGTAAAATCGCTAATTACCCAAGTCTCATCTACTAATAAGTGGCTTGTTAACCACAGGACCAGCCATTATTAATTAAGGAATAGCAAAGTGTGTGTTCATCAACATGTAAACCAAAAACTGGGCTATTCTGACATTGCTGAATAACTCCATCACCATCAAAAACTGAAGAAATCCAGGTTGTACTTGAGACCTCATCACAGAGACAGTCCTTCAGGAAGGCTTTCCAGAAGATGCACAGGAGGTTCGCTTCCTTTATGGGTGCCCTCCATCCATCACTGGTTATGCAGCTGCCTGTGATTCTCCATTCCCAGGCCCAACCCGTCCCAGCTTGGCCCATCAAGGCAGCTGGACCATCAAGGCAGCCTGTGGCAGGTTCCAGATGAGAAGACAGCCCCACATCTGCTGCCTGCTCCTCCTAGCCTTCCTGCCGAGGTAGACCCTTTGCCTGCTCCTCAAGATACCCATCTGTTTCACATTTGGAAAGCTCTACCTACCCAGCTCTATAACCCCATGTTTCAAGAAAGAAAAAGGAAAAAGTCCAAAAACCATTCTCACCCAGGAAAGGGAGAGAAGGGGGATTAACTACACTAATAAAAGAGAAATATGCAAATTGACCATACTTCCACAGTGCCCACCAGACCATCAAGAGTATGCAAATTAACCCAACAAAGATGGAGGGTTAATTTGCATACACAGGCATGAAGAGGCTTGGGCTCTTCAAGGATACAAAGACTGAAGAGGCTTGGCTTTTCTGCTGTGGCCAGAGCAGAGAAGCCAAGCCTTGCTGTGGCAGGAGTGGAGAAGCCTCAAGTCCCGGGTGCCAGAGGAAAACCAGTGTTGGCAGCCAGGGGAAGGAAGGCCTATTGCACAAATCTTCCTGCAATGGGCCTCTAGTAGATAGAGGTAAAAACCACTGCAAAGTCTCAAAAACGGTCCTGTGCTTACTTTAAGGACAAGGGATAGGGAAGAAGCTGCAGTTGTTTTTTCTGCAGTCCTGTCTTACAGGTAGCTCCTCCGGTATATTGTGGTCTCTTGCCACCATTTGTACCAGGAGAAGAGAAATGCCAGAAAGAATATGTGAGGGTGGCAAAAAAGAAGGCAGGTGAGAGAGCCCATGAGAATGAAGCAAAAAGAAAGAAATGATGTGGTAATTACTCAAGTAGGAGCAACCTCTTCCTGCCTCTACTTTTCCTCTTCTACAGATTATCTCGCCCAGTTAACCCCACTCCTTTGCTCGACAAGCTCCCCCGCTCCCCCACCTCCACCCACCAGGAGCTGTGTAAGGGGAGGAACCCAATTCCATTGCCAGAGCCACATCAGGATTGAGTATTTTCTTGGCAAATCTGAACGGCCTTGGGAGTCTGAGTTCAGTTCTCCAGAGAACAGTGGTACAGTGGTACCTCGAGATACGAGTGCCCTAACATACAAGATTTTTGAGATACGAGCCGTCGAGCGAGCGATTTTTACTTTGAAATATGAGCAACATTTGAGATAGGAGTAATCGCGCAGATCGGCCGGCTGCACACGACCCACCAGTTTACCGAGACCCACCAGTTTACCTCAACTTGAGCGTCTCATAGTTTCCCATGCCTCAAGGTTACGGAACGAATTAAACTTGTATCTCGAGGTACCACTGTATTACGACATCAAGGGACCACAAATACAGGGTCCCTTTTCGGAAGCTGGTCTGCAAAACTTCAGAGTGCATTTAACATTTTTTGTTGTTGTTGAAAAAAAAAAACGGTAAATATTCTGGGATTATAAAGAAGCGCAAGTAAACTTCTGGAATGGTGAGCATATTAGAAACTAAATATATTCTTACGTATTAAGTAATATGTAAATATGGGTATAAATAAAGAGTCAAAGAACTTGAAGTGGACTGGGAAACACTCTTCCCTCAACCAGGCGAACTTAACTGCACACAATATATGCAAATGAGGAGTCCCAAGGGCCAAGTCCTGGGCACTTCAAGGAAAAATACCTGAGGGATGTAGCACTTAGAGGTAGCTTTTCAACGAAATGAGACTTCAACTCAAGATACTATGTGTTTCTCCAAAATAATAGGGAAGCTTTATGTTTTAAGACAAAGCAGAAAATTCTCTCCTTCTTTATTTCTATAAAATATAAAATTTACTATCTTACTTATCATTTCATTCATTTTTTATTGTTGTTGCCTTAAAATCAGTAAGTAATCTAAAATCAGCACTTAGCTGTCAAGACCCGATACTTGTTCAATTATAAGGTTTTCTTTCTTAAGGGGGGAAAAATGTGTTAGGCAATTGTTTTCTTCACGTTATTTTCCTCTAGATTTTCTTTTTTTAAATCAGTTTTCTTTCTAACATTTTCATTTCAAATAGTTGGTTCATCGGTGTCACTATAAACCCTAAACATTATGCAAAAACAGTTAGTTACTTGATCTTCTCTGGGGCTAAACCTGCTTATTCAACTTTTCTCATGAATCATTTGACACAACGTGATAGTACTTACAAGTATATGCACCCATCCACCAGACCATAGAAGAAAGGGAAGGAATAGCCCCGGTTACCAAGGTCGACAGTTTGGTGCTAGCCACTAAGGCTGCCGAAACTCATTGTAGGCCCCTATTACCTTTGTCTGCTCACTGTCTGGGTCTTCAAGCCAAGCATAAGGGTCACAAATTTTATGTCCATGATAATCCTGCACCTGCAAAAGACAAAATGTATTAGTAGGTAATTAGTGTCTATCCCCAGCTAAATTAGTATTTTCTGAACGCGGTGGAGAGAGAGGAAAGGGACAGACAAAAACACCCGACTGGCTCACTGGCAATGGCGTGTGCCCAAATTGCCACATGAACGAGAGTTGGCAGGTTCTCAAAGGTGTCCAGCCACCCTTGGTGAAAGGAATGTTTTACTGGAGAGGGAAGAAAGATGAAAGGTCAGGATAGGCAGCGGCTCTGTCGGTACACCACGCCGAGGCCTGCTGCTGTGCTAAAGAAACCCGAAACGTGCTGTCAGTAGCACGGCACAGCATTACACAATGCGGCGGGGATGACAGAGGGCACGGCCACGTGCTTATTTCCCTGTTCTCACCACGCTTGCTACAATATGTAATACGATCAGTTTGCTTTGCTGTCTAAACTGCCAACAAGAAACTTATGTGTAGTTATAATGGCAGGAACAATTAACATCAGCTGATTCTAATTGAAAACACTACTTAAGCGCAATGGAGGAGCACTTTCCAAACTGAAGCCTTCCTTCCCTTTTGGGTATAGTTACGAAATGCTTTCCTTCGCTGTTTATAAAAGGAGGCGCAGCTACCCTGATAGGAATAAAACTGCTGAGTGTGAGCAGGGCCTGGCTGAGGGGCGGCCTTTGGGAGCTCCCGTAAGGGCTGATCCTCAGAACTACCTGCAGGCTTCTTCGAAGCCCGGATTCCTGGGCCTGGCCTCGGAGACTGTCCCAGTCTAGAGCAGCCACCTGCAGTCACCCCCACCTCGGGTGATAATGCCTAAAGACATTTTGCAGAGGCAAAAATCGTTACAAAACCTCCCACATCAGACCACCCGGATTAATCTAGATAATGGAAACGCCACTGACAACGTCTTTCCAATCAAGTCTCTCTGATCAACTCCAACATTCCGGTTCGTGCTTCTCCTAGAATAGTGGACAGCAAACTGCGGCTCTCGAGCCGAGCCACAGTTTGTAGCTCTGTAGACGAATTAGTTTGCAGACTATTAGTTGTCGAGAAGACCCCACCATCTCAGGCGAATTTTTTAGTCCGTCTTCTTGCTCTCAGATGGTACGGGCTATTCCCTAGGCAGTGATCGGCAAACTCATCAGTCAACAAAGCCAAATATCAACAGTATAACGACTGAAGTTTCTTTTGAGAGCCAAATTTTTTTTAACTTACACTTCTTCTCATGCCACTTCTTCAAAACAGACTCGCCCAGGCCAGGTTATCTTGTGGAAAAGCCACACTCAAGGGGCCAAAGAGCCTCATGTGGCTCGAGAGCCGCAGTTTGCGGACCACAACCCTAAGGAAAGCAGACACTCTCCTGGAAGAGAAAAACCTGCTGTTTCTACTTCTGTTCAACGTTTCAGTGCGGCTGCTGCCAATTAAGAAGAATCTCCCTGAGCATAAAAGGCCAGTCCAGCCGAAACCGGTTTGGCTCAGTGGCTAGAGCGTCAGCCTGCAGACTGAGAGGTCCCAGGTTCGATTCTCCTCAAGGGCATGTACCTTGGTTGCGGGCACATCCCCAGTAGGAGACGTGCAGGAGGCAGCTGATCTATGTCTCTCTCTCATCAATGTTTCAAACTCTCTATCCCTCTCCCTTCCTCTCTGTAAAAAATCAATAAAATATATATATTTTTAAAAAAAGCCCGGTCCATCAGGATGCAAAGGGTCTGCACCTGTCCTCCTCCACAGGGAAAGGGGTGGGGGTGGGGGGACTCACCTGGGGAAATGACACCTGGAAGGATGGGCAGTTAAAGTGGAACACCTGGTGCCAAAACCGGTTTGGCCCAGTGGATAGAGCGTCGGCCTGTGGACTGAAGGGTCCCAGGTTCGACTCCGGTCAAGGGCATGTACTTTGGTTGTGGGCACATCCCTAATAGGGGGTGTGCAGGAGGCAGCTGATCGATGTCTCTCTCTCATCGATGTTTCTAACTCTCTATCCCTATCCCTTCCTCTCTGTAAAAAATCAATAAAATATATTAAAAAAAAAAAAGTGGAACACCTGGGATCTGCTCTCATCAAACCTTGACTGACAAGTGCAAGGGACATAAAACCAGACTAAAGTCTCTCCTGAGGAGTCTTCATAAAATTACCAATTTTCGGGGGATAAACACACACCAATTTTCACTCCTCACCTAAGGCCTCTACATTATAGCTGTCCCAACTGAATGAAAGCTATTAATCTTCTCATCCCCAAGTCTTTTACATTTTACACATCTTGACATTGTTATAAATTATGCTTAAAACAGTAAGAAACCAAATAAAGCATCCAGTAAAGGATCTTCCAATTCAACAATTTTAGGAGCGAGGCATGGCAGGAACAAGGTTGGGCAGCACGCCCAGGGGGCCATACTGAGTTCAGAACCAGAGCTGGGACTAAAAACAATCTGCCCACAGCGTCCTCCCAAATATTCCTCAGAGGGCACAGACCAGACACATGAAATGTGTGTTCCTAAAACTCTGACACATCCAGGGACTTAACTTTTCTAAAGGAAGCGGAAAGGATTAACCGGAGACTGTGATAGTTTTATGACTAAGTGAAGGTGTTTGCCAAGTGCTAAGCCCAAAGCAACAAGCCTTGACTGAATAGCCACACTGTTGTGCCCAATGTTTTAAAGATTCCTATTTTACAGATTATGGGATGCCATTCAGAGAGCTTAGTAAGAGTAAAAGCCACATATTTACTGTTTGCTCAGAGACTCCTGTGAGCTAACCACTGTGCGGACACATTTTCCCTCATTTCCCAGGTGAGGAAACGGAAGCTGGAGAGAGGGACAGCAACTGATAAAGCTCAGTTGGCTAAGAAGGTAGGACTGTGACCCACTCGAGCCAACCTCCCAGCCTGTGTACATAACCTCTTGCCAATGAGCCGGGTCAGGTGCAAACTGGCAGGTGGACAGCTGGACCCTGACTCAGAACCCAATGTGTCCTACAGCGTGCTGCCTCCCAAATGGCGTTTACCACCAAGGAAGTGGCCTCTTCTACTCAGAACCAGTGTTGTCATCTAAACCAGACTGAGGTTAGTTATTGAGCGGACATTAGCAACCAGGATGAGAACTCCCCAAGTCAATCCCAAGGACAACCCCAGCAGCCAAGCGCCCCCTCCTCCTATTTCTTTTTTTTTTTTTTTTAATAAACTTAAACCTTGTTTATTTTAATTTTTTTATTTTTTTATATATTTTATTGATTTTTTACAGAAAGGAAGGGAGAGGGATAGAGTTAGAAACATCAATGAGAGAGAGAGAGAAAGAGAGAGACATCGATCAGTTGCCTCTTGCACGCCCCCCACTGGGGATGTGCCCGCAACCAAGGTACATGCCCTTGACCGAAATCGAACCTGGGACCTTTCAGTCCGCAGGCTGACGCTCTATCCACTGAGCCAAACCGGTTTCGGCTCCTTATTTCTTTCACCATACCATATCCTAAACAGGGCGGTCGCATAGCCCCAGCCCCTGAATTCAAGTTATGCAGCATCTAATTCCTCATTTAAGTTTGCAAATCATTCCTCACCTCTCCAAGAGCTTGAAAAACGAGAGCCCAGACAGGCCACTGTTGCTATTCAATGTTACTCTTCTGGCTCAACCACACGCCTGTTGCCTTCAGGACAAAATGTAGACTTATACACACAACAGGCAGAGACCAATGAAACCTGCCCTGCTCTTATTCCTCAAACCCCATCCAAGTTTGTCCATCCATGGATGCTCTGTTCTCGGTGTCCTGCAGACATCCAATTCATGACCATTCAGCCCCACATAACTATGGCTTTATTTTAGTCATAAGGCTAGGAATGTCCTTTCTACCTTATTCAACTGGTCAACTTCCAGGCTCAACTCAAATTTTACCTTCTGCTCCTGATAGAAATTAATCCCATCCTCCTGTGTTCCCCACTCACCCTACACACCCTTCTAACGCCTGTACCAAGCCTGTACCACGGATTGGGCAATGGCATTACCCAGGAAGTGTCATGGTTTCCACATTTCTGCTCATGAGCAGAAATCCACCAAAAAGGACAGCACACTCCAACCCTACAGTGCAGCAGGAGACTGCCCACCCAGTATGTGGCTGAAAGATGTTCAAGTGAGAGAGACAGAGAGCTACAGTAACCCCTAGTACTTGCTGGACAGAAATAAACCCATCCTAGACGTCAAGGCTCTAACGTGGGGAAATGCTACCTCCAGCCTAGAGCTTAGTAATCAGTACTCTTGTCACAGGAAAAAGGTACCCCATGTAGACTCTCAGGGCTGGGCTGAGTACACTGTGGGCCCCAGCCACCTTCCCTTGTCCATGAGGCTTAGGATTATGAGTTCTCTGGAAAGAAGGAACTGGAGAGTATTAATATTCATGGTACAGTATATATACTCTTTTGAATTAGTTATTCATAATCTACTTGGTGTCTTCATGAAACCCTCCCTTAACCCTTTCACGAACTATTAAACATAAATAAATAAACCGGAGGATTCTGGTAACACAAATAAGGAAAAATAAAGTGAGAAGCAACCCTCCCCCACCCCCCAAAAAAAAACAACCCACTGCACAAAACAGTACAAATCTGGAAGGGCACTTAACAAACCACATAATGGGCAACTGTCTACATTTTTATCAAATCCTGAAAACTCAAAGATCCTCAAGACCCCAACGGAGATATTCCCATGTCTTCCCATTACTAAAGTCTAGCACACTGCAAGGTGAGACTATCATGTGAATGAATGAAAGATGATTATTTTTTTACTGTAGAAACAAGCCAGCCCTACATATTCCACTTGCGAGAAAGAAGACCTATAACAGGTAAGTGACCTGCCACAGGGCATCCTGCTCGTGAGTGACAAAACCAGAGCTAGCATTCAGGTCTTCTTCCCACTTGCTCTGTCCTCTTCCCATCCCAGCAGGATCCCTTTTACTCCAAAACACAAAGGAAACAACCTTTTGAACCACAGGGACAGGGCTTCTTGGGTTGTTAAAAGTAAATTTAATAAGCCAGCAGCGGAACAGACTGAGAAAACATGGTGACCAGATGGCCACTGGTCAAAGGAACCATGAATGCATCAGGGCCACTTGCAAGTCTTCATTTAAACCAACGTCCTTTACGCTGAAGCCGCAGCAACCCTTCAACCTAAAGCGAGACGTGCTTTCACGTACAACCTGGCACACACTGGGTCCAAGGAAGCAGAAGAAAACAGAACGGTATATTACACACACACACAAAAAAAATAGTTTTAACCTGATTCTGTTTTAAGCAACCTGAGAAATCTGGCCCTTCCTAAGAGCATCATGCCTACAACATCTGCGGGCACTACAGCTCTTAAGATGCCAAGTTTACGCGCACACACAGAGCTGTTTGCCCCCCAGTTCCACCCACCGGGTCTCCCCAGCCATCCCGAGCTCATCTACAACTAAGGGTTACTGGTGGGTGGCTAAGCCCTGCAGGAAGCCAAACTGAAGCTCATCCTGGAAAAAAAAACAAGGCCATCCCCTCTCCCTTCCAAGTCCTCCTCTCCCTGCCTACCAACTCCTCCTCTGGTTTAGGAAAAACTTGGATCAGCCCTGCTACGCTTCGCGCGGTACTCGGTCCAGTCTCTCCCATCCCCACCGCCCCGCCGGCCTGGGGCAAGGGGAGGGAGGCGCTCCGTGCGCGTGGTTGAAAACCCAATGAATGAACTTCTCAACTCTTTAAGAACCCTTCATCTGGAAGTTTAAAAAGTTTGCTCCGCGTTTAAAGTCTACATCACCCATGCACTCACACTCTTTTCTTCTACTCTTTCTCCTACCACCACCATCTTTACGCAAGAGCTTCTCCAGCCAAAAAAAAAGCAGCGGTACCTCCTCCTACCTGGGCATCTGCCCTTGACCCCATTGATTTCGGGAAATCATTCCTCCAGCAGCGCCACCAGCAGGCGGAGAGAGCCCACCCCCGCCGGAGGCTCCGCGGCTGGCTGGGGAGGAGCCCGCGCCCCCGGCCCGTTCCTCGCAAACAAAGGCCGAGGGGGAGGGGAGGCGCGGGGGGCGAGGGGCTGCGGGGCCAGGCAGCCGCGGGCGGCGGCGGGCGCGCAGCACCGCTCGGCGGGGAGCCGATGGGCGCGGGCAGCTGGCGGCACTCACGGAGGTCTCGTCGCGGTACACGTCGGGGTACTGGAAGGACAGCATGGCCGGGGCGGGCAGGGGCGCGCGGGGCGCGGGCTCCGGGAGCGGACGCGAGCGGGCTGGGCTGCGGCGGGGCGAGGCTGGGGCGCGCGGGCAGGAGCGGCGCGGCGCGGGCGGCGGCGGCACGCGGGGAGCTCTCGGCCACGGCGGCGCGGCGGCGAAGGCGTGCGGGAAGCAGGAAGCAGCTGTCGCCGTGGCCGGGAGCCCCTCCCCGGCGGGCGGGCCCAGCGGCGGCGGCGGCGGCAAGAGGGAGCGGGCGGCGCCGTGCGTGCGCCGGGCCGGGCGCACAGCTCCCTCTGCCGGAGCGCCGGGCGCGCGCGCCGCCGCCGCCGGGGCACGGGGGCCGCCGAGCCGGGGGCGTGCCGCGCCCGCCCGCACCCGCACCGGGCCGCTGCCTCGGGCCACCGGGCCGGACACACACGCCGCCCGGGGACGCGCCCCCCCCCCCCCACACACACACCAGCCCGAGGGCCACACGGCACCGGGCACACGCTGGAGCTGGACCCGGACCGCCGCCCCCGGGTCCAGGTCCCATTAGCCTCGGCGGGGCCAGCCCGCCTCCTCGCGCCCTCCCGGAAGTCCCTCCGCTGGCAGCTGCCTGGGCCGGGCTCTGGCTGGGGAGGGAGGCGAAGGGAGTGAACTGCAGGGGTTGCTTATGCACCCTTCCCCCCATCTTTCCAGGTTTGGGGCTCTTCAGGGGCCGCAGAGACCTTCATCTCCCCAGCCTTGAGAGCAGGAGGCTGGAGGCGACCTAGTTTCCATGGCCTTTTCTGACCCTGGACTTGGAAGGGAAGCGATAATGCATCTTAAAAAAAAAAAAAATATATATATATATATATATATATATATATATAATTTATTTTTTACAGAGAGGAAGGGAGAAGGATAGAGAGTTACAAACATCCATGAGAGAGAGACATCCGATCAGCCGCCTCCTGCACACTCCTTACTGGGGATGTGCCCGCAACCAAGATACATGCCCCCGACCGGAATAGAACCTGGGACCTTTCAGTCCTCAGGCCGAGGCTCTATCCACTGAACCAAACCGGTTTCGGCCAAAGTCTCAGTGTTTAATGCTTCTTTGCCTCTGTTTTTATTTTCCCTCTCATTCTTTTCTTTAAAAACATCTTGCCTCGCTGATAATGGATCTTGATTACCAAAATGTAGGTATTTGAAAAGGTGGATAAAAATTCCTAAAACTCTACTAAGATTAATTAAAAAAAAGAAAAAGAAAACGAAAAAGAATGAGCAAAATCAGAATGGGACAGTAGACGGAATTATATGGATGGTGCAAGGCAAAGATGGCAGGAACCATTTTATGCCAATAAATTTTAGTATAATGGTCAAATTCTTGGAAAACTGCATCCTTTGAACACTACATAAAAAGAAGAGGGAAAGAAAATTGACCTGTAACTAGTAAATGAATTAGTAATTTAAAAAATCCAGACCCAGGTAAGTTCAGCCTACCAAATATCCAAAGAGAAAGTAATCACAATTTTATACAAAGTAGTCTAGAGTATAGAAAAAGGGGGACTAGGCCCCAACTCATTTGTTAAGGTCACATAACCTAGATATAAAAATCTGACTATACAGAAAACAGGAGAGAAAATTATAATGGCTAATATAACTTATTCGCAACTGAATCAAGACTGAATCAAGAAAATTCTACCACTGAAATAGAATTTTAAAACTCCCAACAAGGAAAAAGTCTGGACTGAATGACTTTACAGATAAGTTTTACCAAAGACTTAAAAGAAGAATTAACATCTATCTTTCTCAAACTATTTTTTTTTAAAAAAAAGGAATGCTCCAAAGGTCGTTTTATGAGGTCATCATTACCCTGATTTCAAAACCAGACGAAGACATTATAAAAGAAAATTACAGGCCAATATCCCTGATGAACATAGATGCAAAAATCCCCAACAAAATATTAGCATACTGAATTTAGCAATACATTTTTCTTTTTTAAATCCTCACCCGAGGATATTTTTCCATTAATTTTGAGAGAGAGAGGAAAGACAGAAATATCAATGTGAGAGAAACAAAGGATTGGTTGCCGCCTGCATGAGCCTTGCCCAGGGCCCGGGCCATGGAGAAGCCTGCAACTGAAGTATGTGTCCTTGATCGCAATCAAAACCCGGAACATAGGTCCACAGGCCTCTACTTTAACTACTGAGCAAAACTGGCTAGAGCTCAGCAATACATTTAAAAAAAAAATTATACACCAGGATCAAGGGGGATTTATATCTGGAATGCAAGGTTAGTTCAATATTAGTGATGTGCCATATAAACGAAGTAAAGGATAAAAACCATATCAATAGATGCAGAAAAAATCATTTGACAAAATTCAGCATCTATTTATGATTTAAAAATCTCAGCAAAGTAGAAATAGAAGGAACACACCTTAACATAATAAAGACCAAACTGCAAACATTTTACTCCTTTGGAAAATATAAAACTATTTTCCTTAAGATCAGGAACAAGATAAGAATGGCCACTTTGATCACTTTTATTTAAAATACTATTGGAAGTTCTAACCACGATAATTAGATAAGAAAGATGTTTTTAAAGAAAAGAATTGGGAAAAAACAGATACAGAGGCAAAGAAGCAATGAACAGACTGTCACACTACAGTGGGAAGGCAGGGGAGGATGGGGGGGGGGGTGGCTGTAAGACATCAACCGAAGGACTTGTATGCATGTATGTAAGCATAGCCAATGGATATGGGACACTGGGGGGAGATGGGGGGACAGGTGAGGGCATGTACTGGGGGGTAGGGAAGGCCAGGGGGAGGTCAAAGGAGGAAAAAAAAAGACATGTACTACTATTTGTAATACTTTAAACAATAAAAAAAGGAAAAAGAAGTAAAAGATTCAAATTGGAGAGAAAGAAGTAAAATTGCCATTATTTGCAGCTGACATAACACTGTGTATAAAGAATCCTAAAGATGCTCTGAAAAAACTATTAGAACTGATAAGTGAATTCAGTAAAGCAGTGGATACAAAATTGATATTCAGAATCAGTTGCATTTTTATATAGTTATAATGAACTAACAGAAATTAAGAAAAAAATCCCATTTATGATTGCATCTAAAAAAAAATAAAATACTTGAAAATAAATGTAACCAAGGAAGTAAAAGACCCGTACTCAGAAAATTATAGGACATTAAGGAAAGAAATTGAGGAAGATATAAATAAATGGAAGCATATACCATCCTCATGGATAGGAAAAATTAACATCATTAAGATGTTCATACTACCCAAAGCAATCTACAGATTCAATGTAATTCCTATCAAAATACCAATGACATTTTTCACAGCACTAGCACAAATAATCCTAAAATTTATATGGGACCACAAAGAAAAACAATAGTCACAGCAATCTTGATAAAGAACCAAGTCAAAGGTATCATGTTACCCAATGTCAAATTAAACTACAGTAATCCTATAGTAATAATAATAATAATAAAAAGCATGGTATTGGCTATAAAAAGAGACACACAGATCACTGGAACAGAATTTAGAACCCAGAAATAAGTCCATACCTATATATTAAAGTAATCTATGAACAAAAAAGAAAAGGCAAGACTATACAATGGGGTAAAGACAGTCTATTCAATAAATGGTATTGGGAAAAGTGGATAGATAAATGCAAAAGAAAAAAAAGAAACTAGATCACCTTCTTATACCATATAATAGAATAAATTCAAATGGATGGAAGACTTAAATGTAAGACCAGAAGCTATAAAACTCCTAGAAAAAAAATTGGCAGTAATTGCTCTGACATTGCTCTTAATATTTTTTATATATCTCTTCAAGCAAGGGAAACAAAAGAAATAATAAACAAATGGAATTACTTCAAACTAAGATGCTTTTCCATAGCAAGAGAAACCATCAATAGAATAAAAAGACAACCTACTGAATAGAAAAAGGTATTAGCCAATGATACATTCAAGAAGGAGTTAATATCCAAAATTTATAAAGAACTCACACAACTCAACATCCCCCAAAACAATCCAATAAAAAAATTGACAGTTCTTGAATAGGTATTTCTCCTAAAAGAACATACAGATGACCAATACCCCTATGAAAAGATGCTCAACATCACTAATTATCAGAGAGGTACAAATTAAAACTGCAATGAAGTATCACCTCACACCTGTCAATGAAGTATCACACCTCACACCTCCTACCTAATAAAGAGGGAATATGCTAACTGGCCATCATACCCTCACAATGATGGCAGTGCCCACAGCCAATAAAGAGGGAATATGCTAATTGACCGCCACACCCTTAGCCCCCCAGCTGTCCAGGGCCAGCCCGAGGCTTGTGCTGCTGCCAGTGGCAGCAGCAAAGGTGTGATTGGGCATCACCTTCCCCTGATCGCCAGGTTGCCTACCGCCCATGCAGGCAGGGCTGAGAGACCCCCCCCCCCCACTCCATTGCATGAATTTTCATGCAATAGGCCTCTAGTCATCAATAAACCAACAAACAAGTGTTGGCAAAAAAGAAACCCTCATGCACTGTTGCAGGGAATGCAGATTGGTGCAGTCATTATGGAAAACAGTATGATGTCTCATCAAAAAATTAAAAATAGAACTACCTTATGGCCCAGCAATTCCACTTCTGGGTACTTATCCAAAGAAATCCAAATAATTAATTTGAAAAGATATATGCACCTCTATGTTCACTGCAGAATTTACAATATCTAAGATATGGAAGCAAGCTAAGTGTCTGTTATAGAAAACTGGATAAAAACAGATGTGGTACATATATACAATGGAATATTACTTAGCCATAGAAAGGAAATCTTACCATTGGGGACAGCATGGATAATGTAGAAGGTATTATGCTAACTGAAACAACTCAGACAGATACCATATGATTTAACTTACCTGTGGAATCCAAAGTACAAAATAAATGAAGAAACAAATCAGAAACAGACTCATATATACAGAGAACAAAATGATGGTTGCCAGATGGGAGGGGCATTGTGGGACTGAGTCAAAAAGTGAAGAGATTAAGAACAAATTGGTAATCACAAATAGTCATGAGTATGTATATAGTACAGCATAGGGAATATAGTAAATAATATTGTAATAACTATGTATGGTGCCATGTGGGTACTAGACTTATCAGGGGGAATCACTTAGTAAATTATATAAATGTCTAACCATTATGCTATACACCTGAAACTGATTCAATCTAATAGAGAGGGAATATGCAAATTGACCATCACACCATCACAAAGATAGCGGTGCCCACAAGTTCCCGTAAAGAGCATTAAGAAGCAATCAGCAGGGACCTGAGCCTGCACCTCCTGTCCAGTGGGGCTTGACAGGGATCTCAGACTGCACCCCCACCCTGGCATCAGGCCGGGGAACCTCAGGCTGCGCCCCCTACCTGGAGAGGCTTGACAGGGACCTCAAGGTGTGACCCTGCATCCTGGTGCCAGGACACTTAAAGCTGCGCCCCCACTCTGGCACCAGGCTGGGGGACCTGAGACTGTGCCCCACACCTGGCGGGGCTTGACAGGGAACCTCAGGCCACATCACTCACCCCAGGCACTGAGCCAGGAGACCTAAAGGTACACTGGAGGCCCTGAGACTGTACCCACCCCTCTACCTAGAGTGGCTTGACAGGGGGTCTGAGGCTGTGACCCCTGCCTAGCACCAGGCCAGGGGACCTGAGGCTGCATCCCCCTGTCCAGCAGGGTTTGATGGGTTGGGGTCAGTGGGGTCTGGATCTCACCCAATTGAGGTGGGGCCGGCTGGGTCTGGATCTCATGCAGTTTTGAGATGGCACAGGTGTGCGGGGGACTTGACTCTGGGACCCATGGCATTCCCCAGACTCTGATGGGAGGGAGATTTTCATATGCATTTTCTTTCATCTCTGACACTTCTACTATAGAGAAAGGGCAAATAGCCATATTAAAATGTTTCCCCTAGTTAACCCCCTTTTAATGTGCATGAATTTTGTGTCCCAGGCCACTAATATGAAATAATATTGAATGTCAACTGTAATTGAAATATAAATAAATAAATAATGATTTTTAGGAACATAAGCAAAAAACTTTGGGATCCTTGAGTGCATTTTTAAGAGTTTAACAACTCAATATATGATACATATGTGGAATGTAAAGCTTATGAATATAGAAATATATTTTCTAAGGAACTTGTCATGGTGCAATATGTTGGCAACTGCCATAGTATCATGTACTTTTTTGGTGCTGAATAGGTTTTGTTTATTTAGATTGATTTCTGTAACAGTCACAAATGTTTTAAATTTTCAAGTTGTCTTAAATGTGCAAATATTTCTCAAAGTGTTTCCCTTAGGCATATTGTGAAATCTCCTAAATATTCCTAGATAGTGGGAAATATGTTTATAAGAGGAACATGAAGGGGAATAAACACAAGGAAATATTGACAACTGCACCAAGAAAGTTAACTCAAGCTAACATTTCTGATTTTAAAAAATTGCTTCTGACTTAAAATGGTGAAAACAATTGCATCATTTATTAAAATTTGACCAAATAATATATTCTTAGAAGCAAATGCTGTAACTGATTTGTATAACCTTTGTCTGAGAAAATGTTAGCTATTTTTTATTCAATTAATTTGATTGGATAATTTCTGAAAATGTTTTCTTGAAGCTAGTTCCCTGATTATAAGAATGAAACTTAGTATCTTTTGACATATGCAAATGTAATAGCACCTATGTGGAATTTTTTTTCTACCATTGAAGGTACAAAACTGTTTTAAAACTTTTCCCTTAATTACAAAAGAACTGCACATACACATTAGAAAATTTAGAATATATGAATAAGCCAATAAAATTAAATATAAATTTTATGTTAACAAGAAAGAGTAAAAATTCTACATTAAGAATGAGAATATCTATAGCACATATAAATATCAAAATTTAGTACGCAGAAAATATTTTAAATATTCTGAGAAGTTAGCAAGAAAACATTTATGAGCCCACTAAAAAGTGGGCAAAATGTATAAATAGGTTGTTCATGAAAGATGTTCAAATGGGCCCTAACCGGTTTGGCTCAGTGGATAGAGCATCAGCCTGCGGACTGAAGGGTCCCAGGTTTGATTCCAGTCAAGGGCATGTACCTTGGTTGTGGTAACATCCCCAGTAAGGGGCGTGTAGAAGGCAGCTGATGGATATTTCTAACTCTCTATCCCTCTCCCTTCTCTGTAAAAAGTCAATAATATATATATATATATTTCTTTTTTTTTTTAAAGATGTTTAATTGGCCAAATAACGCATGGAAATGGGCTTTACTAGTAATCAGGGAAATGCGAACTAAAACCATAGCATCATACTTTTAAAATCTGCTTATCAGAAGTGTGGGCTCACTTCTGTTGATTTCCTTATCTTTCACAGGCAATCCATCACTTCTTATTCACTAACAGGCTCTGGTTTATGCTAACACCTGCCAAAATCTCCTAAACCCAGCCAAAGTTCAATGGTCTGCCCTCTGCTGGCCGGACTCAGATTTGGTCGTTTTGCTTTCACTTCAAGATGGGCTGGCTCTTACTGTTAAGTACTAGGCTCCTAATGAGAGCTTCACCCTGCACCAACTGCTTGACCAATTCCCATTGCCTCTTGCGTCCCTTTACCTACCTCGTGAAGTTTCCAAGTCATAGAGAACTTTCAAATGCTTATGTTATTATACAGTTGCTGCAAGTGTTGTTAGAGGCTCTCTGAAAGGAAGACTTCCCTTCTTAAGGCTGCTCACCTGCTCATGGCTTACCGTTCCGGTAACATTTTCTCCCAAGGCCAAGGTCCGATGCTTGCTTTACTCGCTAAGCTACTGATCCCCTCTTAGTCCTCAAGAATGTTGTCCAATACTCTACCAAGATCCTTAAAGTGGTGTTAGACATCTCTTCGCTGAGGTACTACACACATCCTGGAAGTTTGTAGTGACAGCTTTTGCTTCCAGTTTATTCTGATTAAGACCATCCCTGTGAGAAGTTGTGTGTATAGAACCTACAACTGTGATGAGCACTCATCCTGTGTACTCAGGATTGTCTGCTTCCAATATGCTCAGAAGAATATACAAATTTAATGATCCACTATAAGGCAATCTCTCATCATAACACAATACCAATACAAAGTGTGTTGCTAAAAATTTACCTGGAAACTCAAGATTTGCCATTATAACTCAAAACCTAACAAGAATAAGATTTTCTTTCCTCCCTATCCTGTCTTGACTTTATTAGACTTTATTAGTTCTTTGGAATCCATTCCCTTAGAATTCTTACGTGCATGCATGTGAGTGTGTAGAGAACTAGAATTATGCAACACACACACACACACACACACACACACACACTAGAGGGCCTGGTGCATGAAATTCATGCACAGGGGGTGGGGTGGTGGTGGTGGACCTTCAGCCCACTCCCTTTCAATCTGGGACCCCTTGAGGGATGTCCAACTGCCCTTATAAGCTTGATCCAGGATCAGGCCTAAACAGGGAGTCAGACATCCCTCTCACAATCTAGAATGGCTGGCTCCCAACTGCTCACCTACCTGCCTTCCTGATTACCCCTAAGCTGCTTTTGCCTGCTGTCCTGATACCCCCTAACCACTCCCCTGCCAGCTTGTTTGCCCCTAACTGCCCAAATCCATGGGCCCAGTCACCCACAACTTTCCTCTTCTGCCAGCCTGGTCACCTTTAACTGCCCTCCCCGGCAGGCTTGATCACCACCAACTGCCCTCCCTTGCAGGCCTGGTCCCTGCCAACTGCTCTCCCCTACTGGCCATCTTGTGGTGGCCATTTTGTAGTTATCTTGTGTGTTGGAGTAATGGTCAATCTGTATATTACTCTTTTATTAGATAGGATAGAGGCCTGGTGCACGGGTTGGGGCCAACTGGTTTGCCCTGAAGGGTGTCCTAGATCAGGGTGGGTGTTCCCTTGGGACATAGGGCGGCCTGGGCGAGGGGCCAGTGGTGGTTTGCAGGCTGGCCACGCCCTCCAGCAACCCAAGCCGAGGCCTTGGTATCTGGGATTTATTTATCTTCTACAATTGAAACTTTGTAGCCTGGAGCAAAGCCAAGCCTTGGGCTAGCACAGCCATTGAAACTTTGTTGCCTTAAGTGGAAGCCTGCCAGGCTCTGCAGAAAGCTTGGCTTCTTCCATTGCCAGGGGCAACCCAGGCCTCTCTCCTGCTCTTTCTGTGGCCATAGCCATCTTGGTTGGGTTAATTTGCATACTTGCTCTGATTGGCTGTTAGGCGTGGCTGGTGGGCAAGACTAGTGAGTGTAGTGGAGGTATGGTCAATTTGCATATTACTCTTTCATTAGATAGGACACACACACACACACACACACACACACACATACACACTAGAGGTTCATGTACTGGATGGGGGGACCTCAGCCTGACCTGCCCCCTCTCACAGTCTGGAAGCCCTCAGGGGTGGGAGGTGACCCGGTGATTAGGGGAAAGCGACACCCTCATCACACCTCTGCTGCTGCCACTGCCGGCAGAGTAAGCATTGGATGGCCCTGGTTACCTGAGCCATGGACAGCCCTGGGTGGCCAGGCAGCCACCATCAGAGGCTTGCCTGCGCCTCAGGCTGGCTCTGGGCAACAGGGCAGTTGACATCTGAGGCTTGCCTGTGCCTCCGGCTGGCCCTGAATGGCTAGGGGGCTCAGGGGACTGGGGGACTCCAGAGGCAGGCACGTGGAGCGGCTAGACCTGCCTGGGGGTGGCAGTCAATTAGCATATTACCTCCTTATTGGCTGTGGGTGCCACCATCTTTGTGAGAGTGTGGTGGTCAATTAGCATATTCGCTTTTTACTAGGTAGGATAGTAAATATTTTTCATACTTTGTGTCAGATAATGTCATGGATATGGGGGAACAAAACAGTAAGAGTTAGGGTAGGCCTTGCTGCAGTAACAAAAAGATCTTAAATATTTAGTGCCTGAGAAAACAAGAAGTTTCTCACTTTACAAGGCTGAGTGGTTTCAAGTCAGCCGCCAGGGGTAGGAAAGGAGAAGGTGGACTCTACTCCTTGCAGAGACCCAGGATGTCTTTAACACATGGCTTCCAATGTCCCCACCACAGAAAAGGAAAAGCAGATTTGAGTAGATAGTTTTTAGGGGCCAGGCCTGAAAGTAGCACACTATGCTTCCTCTCACAGCTCATCAATCAGAATGGAGTCTTCTGGCTAAATTCGCTAAAAGGCATCTGGAAAATGGAGCCCAGCTCTCTGCCAGGAAGAAGAGGAACTGGGGAGGAGCTGCAGTCTCGGCTACAGTAACGGAGGGAAGAGCTGGTGGTCTGTTCATCGGAACCACTGCTTACACTTTCCCCTCAAAGCCCTTTGTCTGCTTGCCTCTGGTCCTTGTCTCCTTTCAATTCCTGTATAGGTCCCCCTAGATTATTTACCTCAGCTTTACCCACCAGGCTTTCCTCAGCGACCTGCGGTACTCCGAGCAGTCTCCTCTGACTCTCCGCACAAACAGGCTGTTTGCTCGCCCAGCCCTGCCGGTCAGTCGGGGCAACCAGAAATGCCGGCTGCTGAATCAGTAGGTGGCACCCTGCCTCAGCAGACACTGGTTCCAAAGCAACACACAAGGCTGCGTGCGAGGATGCAGTCCCACTCGGGAGAACACAACAACATGGGCTCACTTGACCTACTTCCTCAAGACCCAGCTTTCAAACGGAGTGACCACACCCAGGCTGACCAGTGGATTGTCAAAAACAGGGATGTCAACATGCTCTGATCTGACTGCCAACAAAAATATTTCCCTTGCGTAGATGCTTTCTTCATGTTGCACTCAGGAAGGGCAAAGAAGTTCAACCTGTCTGGGTCGGGGAGCGCCACGAACGGCTCTCCTTGGGCTTCTCCTTCGCAGTTACAGAAAGAGGTGTGCGTGTGGTTGTAATGGGAGTTGGAGCTGCTCCTTTTATAACTACTGATTAGTCCTCTTTGCTGTTGGGAAACCCCAGGGCTCAACATCACAGGCCTCATTGTTCGGCTCTTTCTCTCTTTCATTGTGTCACCCTGGTAAGGTTTCCTTTCACTCAGCAATGTCTTCTGGGTCATTTTTCATCACACCGAGAAGGTGTGGACAAAAGTGGTAAAGATGTGGAGGCACCTTTCGTCATCAACAGTATGAAACTGACATTCGGCAGAGAGGAAGAGGAATGAGAAATTTGTCGGTGAATCTGTACTTATTTGTGTATGTCCTTGGGCCTGTCTCATTTATGTGCAAATTCAAATATTTTAAAATTATACCCATGCTTCAAAGTCATAGAGTCCTCCACTGGCATGAAAAGTGAAATAAATGCTACTTAGGAAAAGGAAAACTTCATGTTAGGATTTTTATTACTCTCTTTAATACACAAGCCTCATAGAAATTTGAGTAAGTAATTTATATTCCTTAAGGCCAATTTAGGTATTATAGAGTCTAAGAGATTAGTACTTTGATATTATCTATAAACATCAAGTAATTATTGTTGACCATCTAATGTATAGCCATATTTCAAATTGACTAGCTATATGAACATAATAATTCTTTACTGGTAATGCTCATCTCTTATTTTGTTAGTCTTTTTTTTTTCTTTTTTCAACCTTTCCCTAAAACATCTCTTTCAAGAAGTCCTCCTTCTATCACCTCTACTTGAGTCAGGATAGGCCAAGGAATGCTGTGGTAACAAATAATCCCCAAATCTCAGTGGCTTAAATCATGAAGTTATTTCTCCCTCATACCCCATGTACAGTATGGCTCAGTAAGGGGCTCTGTTCATACTCAGGGACCTGATCCAGGCTGGCAAGAGGCTCCATCATAGCATATGTTCCATAATCATCATGTTAGGATGAAGTGAATGTAGCGAAATACACACTAACTCTCATATTTTATTGGCCAAAGGAAAACACATGGTCACACTCAACTGTAAATCAATAAGAAGCAAAGGATAAGTTAACAAACATTACCTTCTATTTCAGTAAGTCTTACAATTTTAAGGTACTTTCTTTTCTCAGGGAAGTAGGAAAAACAGCTTTAATGATTTTCTAATTTTTATATATAAGAAAACAAAGGCTTAAAGAGATGAATGTATTTTAAGATCAGCCATGTTCCCTTTAGGGTAGGCTATCATGACTGCTTAGAAATTTAAAAAGTCAGTTATCTACAATTTTTCAATAGATTTGTAATGTTTAAATGAACAACTGCCAATGTGTGCACTGACCTGGTGCTGAGAGTGATAGAAACCAAACAACATTTCTCTAGCTATGGTGCTATCAGCAATCAAGAGAATTCCAAATCCCTTAAGGGGGCTCTCCCTCCCCGCCCCGCCTCAGCTATCCGAGCAGTCGCAGGACACATTTGCTAAGTGCTAATCAATGTGGTCAGCCAGGTCCCATGTGTCCTCTGTCCTTGCCCTGACTGCATAGCAGTTCCTGCTAAGCCCTGATGCCTGTCTTGAAGGGACTCATGGCCCTTCCAGAGGGATAATGCACCTGTAAAATGGCTGGAGGCCTCAGAGGAGCTGTCTCCTTTCACTTAGGAAGTCAATGCCCCCAGTGGGGAAAACTCTCTTAGCTTTCATGGACACTTTCCTTTCAGCTCTGTCTCTTTCCGATGCAAACATGAGCCTCGGTCCGCTCTGTGATGCATACGGGATCTCCCTGTGTTCTTGGGTCAGGCATGTGGGCCTCTGCTCTCTTCTCTTCTAAAGATCAACTCTTTCCCAGAAAGCCCTTCAAGTCACTCATGCAAACAGACACCTGGTGACTCCACCTTACCCAACTTCCAGGCTTGCCCATACTTGTCTAATGGCCACATCAAATGGACCTACCTGCTGCAGTATGTTAGAGAGGCATAGACGTGTTCCTCCATAAGGCAAAAAATAATGTTACTAATGAACGTAGTGGATTTAAGCACATCAGTAGCTCATTATTGGTGCAAAGAGCACCATGCATTTCCAATGTTCTGCCACATAAACCTTGAGAATAACTGGGATACAAAAAGAAACCCTGAACTCCCCAGCCCAAACCTAAATGTTAGGCTCAGATCTGTGCCCTGTGAATTACTTTGGGAAAGTAGCTTAGCCCTTCTGAGTCCTCTCATCCTTCATAAAACGGAGGAAGTGGTATGGATGGATTTCTAAGGCTTTTTTAAACTATGAAGCTTGTGAATTTGGACAAGATTTATTATTTGCAGTTATTGTCAACAGATGGCAGCAAAATCCCAATCTTTAGTGAGTTAAGAAAAGAGAAAGCTCACTGCCTTTGATTTATCTTCAGAATTTTAGAGAAGGTTTAGTTAATTTTGTTCATCTTAAACATATGAGAAAATGAAAGCACCACTTTTAAAGACTCTGTGAAAAAGAAAATTTGTACAATATGTTTTTAAATTAATTGAAAAGTATGGCTTTTCATATGAGTGTGCTTAGAATGAATTTTGTTCTTGCAGTTATTTTGAATGTGGCTGTGGCTAAAGGTCTCAGAGTGCTAAAACGATCATATAAAGTGATATTTAGAATGGGTCATTTGTATCCTTGTCTTTAACTTAGCTATGGGAGGGTGGATCAAAAACTTCAGAAGTTTCTTTTTGCATTTTGTATAAGTTTGGCATTTTTTTTTTATTAAGTGTGTTGGAAAAAAGTTAATATACTTTGTAACATGCTATCATTAATTATATTTCACATGTTACCATAGCTCAAATTTCATTAAAATGAATTTCAAAGAATATTAAAAACGTAAAATCTTACTTATTAAACTTTTGCTAATTTTAACAGTTTGAAATGAATGGAGTGTTTATGGAACTTGACATTTTTATTATCCACAAGTTTTGTTGCAATTAAATAAAATCTATAATATAAAAATGTAATATGCTAATTAGATCAGACATCCTTCTTTCTGGACAAAGCCACAGTGGATGGGCACCTCAGTGGTGGTGTGTGTGGGTGGGGGAGGGGCCAAGGTCCTTGCACGAATTTTGTGCATCAAGCCTCTAGTACTAATATAAAGTATATAGATGTGTTATTAAAATGGCAATGCAAATGTATTTATGCTACTTGATTCCATTTGATTTAATATTACTAATAAAATAATGATATGTGGAACTGGGTAAAATGATTTAGAAAAGACTTGAAGATAGGAGCTTTATTCCTTCTTAAAGGAATTTACAATTTTAATAATGTGAATATTTAAATAGTATGTTATTCTTTGAAAATTAAAGGGAAGGTGTATAAACCATAGTCTTGTGCTCTTCCTGAATTACAGACTTGTAGAGTCAGCTCCCTCCTTGACATCTCTACTTAGGCTTAGTATTGACAAAAAGGGCTTAATACAGAGAACTTAATATGAACATGAAAGTTTAGGTAACTTAGATAATCAACTCCCTTGATCAAGACTTGATTACATTATTTATTAGCAGTGTTTGAACCTTTAGAAAATTCTTTATATTAAAAAAATGTTAGTTTAAAATCAGCATCATCAAGTTGACCATCAAGATTACAGAGCATCCAATAGACAGAGGAATTCTAAAAAACATATAAGATACAATTCTTGTTGGTTAAATAGGAATTCATGATTCATATAGAATTCTGAAAAATACTCTCAGATGTTTACTGAAGTACATCTTTCTCTGATGTCACAAATTCCTATTTTACAGCTGCAGAGATTTCATGGTGATAGCCAATGCGCACAAACCCCAAAACTCTCCAAACTCCACTTTTGTGGGGATTTTTTGTACTTACACTAGTGCTTACCCTGAGCCTGGTGCCATACTTCTTCCAGAGAGGATATAACCCAGTGTCTGTTGTTGCACTGCCCAATGAGGTTCCCCCCTAACTACATGTGGCTGCTTAAATGTAAATTAAATATGGTACAATGAAAATGTATTTTCTCAGTCACACTAGCCACATTCAAGTGCACAGTGTCTGTCTAGTGGCTACCATTTTGGATAACACAGACATTGTACATTTCCATTATTACAAAAAGTCCTATTGGATAGCACTGGTCTAAGATGTGGAACACTATGGCTCCCTATGTGTTCAGGTGTCATCTTTTCTATAATCTACATAATAAAAAAACATGCAAATTGACTGCACCTCCACTATGCCCACAAGCCACGCCCACCAGCCAATCAGGAGTGAGTATGCAAATTACCCAATCAAGATGGCTGTAGCCACAGAGTCAGCAGGAGGCTTGGGTTTCCCCGGCAATGGAGGAAGCCAAGCTTTTCACTGGCTCTGGCTGGCCCTGGACTCTGCTCAAGGCTATAAAGTTTCAATTATGGAAGATAGATAAATCCCAACAAAAATGTTGGTGGTCACGGAGCCAGAGAGAGCAGTTCGGTGAGGGACAGGCCTGCAATGGAGGGCAGTTAGGGGCAATCAAACCTGCAGGGGAAGGCAGTTAGGGGTGACCAAGCTAGCAGAGAAGGGAAATTGGGGGTGACTGGGCCTGTAGGGAAGGGCAATTGGTTTGGGGAGGGACCCCAGGCCTACAGGGGAGGGTAGTTCAGGGGGACCAGGCCTGCAGGGGAGGGCAGTTGTGGGGGGGACCAGGCCAGCAGGGGAGGCAGTTAGGGATGACCAGGCTATCAATGAAGGGCAATTAGGGGGCACCAGGCCAGCAGGGGAGGCAGATAGGGATGACCAGGCTGGCAAGGAAGGGCAGTTAGGGGGCACCAGGCCACCAGGGGATGGCAGTTAGGGGCTATTGGGCTGGCAGGGAAGCAGTTAGACATCAATTAGGCTGGCAGGGGAGTGGTTAAGGGGTGATCAGGCTGGCTGGCAGAAGTGATTAGGGGCAATCAGGAAGGCAGGCAGGTGAGAAGTTGGGAGCCAGCAGTCCTAGATTGTGAGGGGGATGTCCCAGATTGGAGAGGGTGCAGGCTGGGCTAAGGGACACACACCCCTGTGCACAAATTTCATGTACTGGGCCTCTAGTAATATATATAATACCCAACTTTTACAACTGGAAAAACATAAAATACACATCGGAAGGAAATTACACACTCGCTTTGAAATTGTAGTTGACAATTTATCTTTGTATAGTAAAATCTATGTTGATTATTGTTTGGCTGGAGTGTGTCACAAGAAACAAAGTATGATGACACCCTTGAAAGAAAATGTCTCTTGATGAAGGTAACTTTGCATTATCTGATATAGGAGAGTATTTTCCCTTCCATATAAAATAGTGCTCATTATTCTATTTTGGATCTGATAAACTGAATCTAGCTGGCTATAAGTGAACAGCTGTGCCACCAAATAGAAAAGTTAGGCAGTAGCACAGTAGCTTATTCTCTGACCCACTTCATCTTGGAGTGTCTTGGCAGCCTGTATTTAAGAAGTCTAGGCATAGGAGATTCAATCAGAGCAGACTCTATATCTGCTTATTTATCTATGAGTGAATCTTGTCAATGTGACTACTTATTCTACTTTAGAATAGTTGTGGTGAGTCAGCCAATTCAAGGTAGCTACTTATTCTCCTTTGGGGCCTGGAGTTGTAGAAACATGTTAAACTGATGTGTTTTCCCCACTGAAAACATCTAATACATTATTTTGTGTTGGCATGATATTCTACAACAATATTTAATAACATTATTGCCCCTTTTTATAGGTGAAAATAACTCATAAGCTCTCAGTAAGGATCAACTACATCTTTGCTGGATAGCAAAACAGTTCTAATATTTTATATGTAGTACATGTGTGTATATCCTAGACACAATATTTGCATCCAATACTTGATATTGTACATTTTTTCATGGCACCTAATAATGGCTGGCTTTATTTTTAATTGGTTTGAAATGTTAGATTTAATAATAAGAATTGATTCCTGCAATTCTAAATTATTACAGTTTAGTATCCAAGGTTAAGAAACCAAGATTAAGCACAGAGTCACTGGGCTCCCAGAGGTGTTACAAAATTGAGCAACCTTGCCTAAGCACTAGGATGTTCATGCTCCTTTGGGAAAGTAGGAGGGGCTTAGAAAGCTTGCTGGACATAAAAATTATGAAGGAATATCAGATCATGCTTCCTGCATGTATTTAAAATATATACATATATATTTCAGAGAAGAAGGGAGAGAGAGAAACATCAATGATGAGAATCATTGATCAGCTGCCTCCTGCATGCCCCTTCTGGAGACTGTTCCTGCAACCTGGGCATGTGCCCTTAACTGGAATCAAACCTGGGACCCTTCAGTCAGCAGGCCGGTGTTCTCTCCACTGAGCCAAACCAGCTAGGGCTCCTGCAGCTATTTTTTAATAATAATAAATATATTAAAACAATCATTATGTAACAGAATTTATCCATGAGTTTAAAAAGCTAGAAAGCAACGAGCTTTAGCCATCACAAGAGCTACAGGAAACATGAACACTTAGACCTCTTCTGAGTTTAAACATCAACTCTGATTCATGCCTGCCTTAGTGTCAATCCTGAGCAGGACAGTTGTATGTGACTATGCTTGTTGTACAAATGGGCCATCCGCACAACCATAGAAGATGGCCTTGAGTAAGGCATTTTAGCTATATCATCAGAGGCTCTCGGCCACTCCAAGAAGTGATCAGAGAATAAAGAAGAATGTTCTTTCCCAGAAGGTTGGTGTTTAGCATCTCTTGAGGTCACTGAGGTGGAGCACACGTGGCTGAAAGGTATGGTATGTGCTTTCTCTTTCTGAGGTCTGCTGAGGCATGTTGAAAACTTGCTCAGGCTTTGAGCCAGAAATAGTCTGCATACTGCATATGTCTGCCTCCTCTGAGACTCCTGGGATTTAGAATAGCTTTAAGCAAAGAATGAATAAATACTAATGATTTTTAAAGTCCTATATTAAGTTAGTTATGCTAATACTTAGGTCACTTTAAATGTTATGTTATTAGGAAATTCTAGGCAATTATACTAAATTTCTGGTTGTGACACTGATCTCTCCTTAGGAATATATAAAAGAGTAATATGTAATTAGACCGGACATCTTCCAAATGTCCTTTTGGACAAAGCTATAGTGGCAGGGGCTGAGGCAGAAGTGGTTAGGGACAACCAGGCCAGCAGGGAAGGGCAGTTAGGGGCCATCAGGTTGGCAGGGGGGCAGTTAGGGCTGACAGGCTGGCAGGGGAGGGACGTATGGTGACCACGCTGGCAGGTGAGGGCAGTTAGGGGTGATCAGGCTGGCAGGGGAGCAGTTATGGGTGATCAGGCCATTAGGCAGAGGTGGTTAGGGGATATCAGGCAGGCAGGCAGAGGAAGTTAGGGGTGATCATGCAGGCAGGCAGAGGAAGTTAGGGGTGATCATGCAGGCAGGGAAACAGTTAAGGACAATCAGTCCAGCAGGGGAACAGTTAGGGACAATCAGGCCAACAGGCAGGTGAGTGGTTACGAGCCAGCAGTTCTGGATTGTGAGAGGGATATCCTCGATTGGAGAGGGTGTAGGCCAGGCTGAGAGACACCCCCCCTGCACAAATTTCATGCACCAGGCCTCTAGTTAACCAATAAAAAGCAAAGGCAGATGGCCAACTGAGAATAAGATTACTTGTGTTCAATTGGCATTTTGTTGTAGGGGATCTTCATAGTTGGGGGCATGGAGTTAGGGGGTTTGGGTTGCATTCTGGTTCTTCCTCCCAAGTCCTTACTAGCTCATTCATAAAATAGAGTTTGGGTGACAATAGTTCCAAGATCTCTTTTATGACATATTCTTTCAATGAATTTAAATACAATAAAAAAGGATGTAACTTTTTTTTTATTGTTGTACTTTAATTTATTGAAAGAGTATATCATAAAAGAATATTTTTAGATTAATACTAACCCACAAAGACTGTCATATATTTCTCAGACAATTAGAACGTTCATGCTTGAAAAAATCTTTAATTTCTAACATTGGTATATTATATTGTCCCTCCCTTATTCCTACTTTATTTACTTTTCAAAATTAAACCTTTATTTTGGAAGTTTTAGATTCACAGAATCCATTCTTGCAAAGATACTATAGAAAGTTTCTGTGTACTATGTACCCAGTTTACCTTATTTTAAAAAAAATATATTTTATTGATTTTTTTTTTTTTACAAAGAGGAAGAGAGAGGATTAGAGAATTGGAAACATCAATGAGAGAGAAACATCGATTAGCTGCCTCCTGCACACCTCCTACTAGGGATGTGCCCACAACCAAGGTACATGCCCTTGACCGGAATCAAACGTGGGACCTTTCAATCAGCAGGTTGACACTCTATCCACTGAGCCAAACTGGTCAGGGCCCCAGTTTACCTTATTAACATCTTATATTACTATGATACATTTGTCATAACCCATAAACTGATTTTAATTCACTGACATTAACTAAAACCCATACTTCATTCAGATTCCCTTAGTTTTTACCTAATGTCTTTTTCTGTTCTGGGCAGGATCCCATCCAGGATACTACATTATGTTTAGTTATGTCTCCTTAGGCAACTCTTGGTTATGAGTTCCTCACACTTTCCTTGTTTTAGATGACCTTGACAATTTATGGAATACTGGTGAGGTATTTTGTTCTTCAATTGAGATTTGTCTGATGTTTTTCTCATGCTTTGACTAAATTAAAGGTGTGCTTTTTTTAAGAGAAACATCACAGAGGTAAAGTCCTATCTCCTCACATTTTCTTGAGGGTACATTTTATCTGCAAGACTTAGTACAGTTGTTGTCGACCTAGATCACTTGGGTATTTATGGGATGTCTCCATGGTCAAGTGACCCTCCCCCGTTTTCCATTCTGTACTCTATGGAAGAACATCACTTTCCCAGCCCACATGTAAGGAGTGGGAAGATTTAACTCACTTTTAAGTCACCATAAGTTAAATTTTAGAGTGAAATCTCTATGTTTAGCCACAGTTTTGGGACTAATAGGTAGTTTTAGCAACAGTCTTGTCAGTCCTTACCAAACTGGAACAAAATTGCTGGGAGAAAAGAAAAGTGATAGAACTTGTCCTTTAATATTTTAATGTTTCTCCCTTCTCTCTTTGTTAAATATTTTTAAATTGGTTTTTAGAGAGAGAGGAAGATAGAGGGAGAGATAGAGAGAGAACAGAGACATCAATCAGCTGCCTCCTACATGACACTTACATTCCACATAATGGGGACTGAGCTCGCAACGAGACATGTGTCCTGATGAGAAATTGAGCCAGCAACATTTTAGTGCACTGGATGATGCCCAATCAACTGAGTCACACTGGCCAGGGAAATAAGGAAAGTTGAACTAACTCTCAAGAAGTGCAAAACAGCATGATTTCCAGTCTCCCTCTCCCTTCTGGGGTCTAGTGAAAATTATCTATTACTTTAAAGGTGGGGGAAAACATGGATCTCTTTAATTGCTTTAGCAAGGATTGGGGAGATCTGAGTCAACCTAACTTTTCTACATTCTAGCTATGGGAATCTTAATATTTACATGAAACAGCTTCTATGCTTCAGCACCCTTGAAACTTCCGTTTGTCCCCACCCTCTCAGGAATAACAAATTCCCGAAGTGTGAATGTTCATGCCCAAACAAAACATTTTTAATCTATTACTTTATCTTATTTTTTAAATTATAGCAGTAATATGTTTTTATAATAAAAATTAAAACAATCCAGAGGTTCATAAAATATAAAAGTAGAAGTCTCTGCACATGGTAGAATTTATTATTAAATGTTGAATCCTTTTTGGCTTTTAATCAAAGATGCTGGTGTTGCTTTATTAAACAAACTCTCCTATAACACAATACACAGAAATTAAAAGAGGGAAAGATCTGTTTAAAATCTGGCTTGGGCTGCTCATTTGTTATTTATTTAGCAAATATTTATTGAATGCCAATTATGTGCTAGGTGCTAGCACATATGTGGGGGTATAAATAATATAAAAGCAAATTGTCCTTCAAGTTGCTTACTATCAAAAAAGAGGAGCCAACATCCATAAACAACAAAGAAGTAAACCAATGTCTTCATGCAAGCACATTTGTCTCACACAGAACTTAGACAAACAAATTTTTACTCTGTTAATAAGATTATGCCCTGGTCACAGTTTACTTATTAGTTTACTTAGTTTATTGAATTTGGAACAAGATTAAAAGCTCATGAGCAAACTTTAAAAGTGGTGAGAACTGATTCTATTTTAACTAGATGAGCCACTTTCACTATTTTTATGAAATTGCACATGATAACTGTTTTGATAAGATGATAAGATGATGAAAAAATATTTTTTCCACTGATCATGCCATGAGGAGAGGATGCTGAATCTAGCATCCTAATCTTTTCAAGTATATCAGATACATTAAACTTAAAACCTCTGATGACAAAAGAATTTCTATATATAAGTTTGATGCCTAAAATCTTCTATAATCACATCATCTATAATCACATAGGAAAATGTACCCTTGGCGACAAACACCATTCACTAAACATGAATTAATTTTATTGTAAATTACATATGATTAAATAAGTTTTTCAGTATTGTATCAGAAAATTATTAAAAAAAAAACCCTCAAAGAATTATTCACACTTATCTACAGACCTTTTAAATATATATACAAATTATTTTATAACTAGAGGCCTGGTGCATGAAATTTATACATGGGATGTGTGTGTGTGTGTCCCTCAGCCCAGCCTGCACCCTCTCCAGGAGGGTTGCCTGTTTAGGCCCGGTCCCAAAACGGGCAGTCAGACATACCTCTCACAATCCAGGACTGTTGGCTCCCAACTACTTGCCTGCCTGTCTGTTTGATTGCCCCTAACTGCTTCTGCCTGCCATCCTGATCACACCCTAATCACTCCCCTGCCAGCCTGATCGATGCCTAACTGCTCCCCTACTGGCCTGGTCACCCCCAACTGCCCTCCTCTGCAGGCCTGGTCCCCCACAACTGCCATCCTGGATCGGGCCTAAACAGGCAGTTGAACATCCCAGATTGGAGAGAGAGCAGGCTGGGCTGAAGGACACCCTCCCCCCATGCACAAATTTCATGCACTGGATCTCTAGTTATTTTCATAATTGCCTAACATTCACAGCATTGATTTTTTTATTATCTAGTTAGCCTCTATTGTTGTAAATTCCTTCCAGCATTGGATAGTATATGTAATGTTACTCTAAGCTTATCTCTTTATTTATAGACACTTTCCAATAGTATGATTTTCTCCTCTTGAGTTGTTTTTTTAAGGCATGTTTCCAAAAGTAGGTATTGCATTACTGGCCATTGGATATGCATTGTCTACTTGTTCTGCAAAATAAATGTTACCCATTCATAAAGCCTAGAACAATAAATGGACAAAACTTTTTCTCAAGTCTTGCCAATACTATTATGATGAAATTTCATTAGTGCTAGGCCAAAAAAACACAAAACCAAACCAAAATAAACAAACAAACAAAAAAACCCTCAGATTTTTTTATTTCTAATTTTACTTGTTATTTAGAAATCTCTCTTTACTAATGTAAAGCACATAGTATCAATCTAGGAATCATGCCCCTAACACCAGGACTGTGTTCATAGGGAGCAGAGACCCAGTGCTGACTGCCTCAGAACCTCCACTGGTGTTTCTTCTACTCATCTTCCATCCTTTCTTTCCCTCTCCCTCTCTCTTTCTCTCTCTCTCTCTCTCTCTCTCTCTCTCTCTCTCTCTCTCTCTCTCTCTTTTTCTTCCCTTCCTTCTCTCTTTTCTTCTAAAATTAGATTCTCTGGGTATACATTCAAAGACAATAAAATTATGTCAAAAAGATATCTGCATTCCCATGTTCACTGAGACATTATTTACAACAGCTAACACAAGAAAGCAACCTATCTGTCCGGCAACAGGTGATCTATATGGAGTACTATTAAGTCACAAAAAGAAGGAAATCCTGCCATTTTCAATGACATGAATACATGGATGAATCTTGAGGGCATTATGCTGAAGTGATATAAACCAGTCAGAAAAAGACAAATACTATATGATCTAATTTACATGTGGAATCTTAAAGCAAAATAAAATAAGTCTTCTAAAAAAAGAGTTCATATTTGTGGTTACTAGAGGTGGGGGGGCAGGGAGAGGGGATGGGAGTGTGGAGAATTTAATGAAGGTGGTCAAAATATTCAAACTTCCTGTTATAAGTAAGTACGAGGAACGTCATATACTACATGATGATTATAGTTAACACTGCCTGGGGAGTAGGCCCTTAAAGGTCTCATCACAAAGAAAAATAACATTTATTTTTTATTTTTGTTTTTGTATCTATATGAGATGATGGATGTTAACTAACTGTGGAAATTACTTTGCAATGTATGTAAGTCAAGCATTATACTATATACCTTCAACTTACACAGTGCTGTATGTCAAATATATTACAATAAACTGAAAGAAACAAAACCAACATTGGATTCTGAACTACTAAAACTGGAACAGGAGCAACACAGATGAACATAGACTAGTGTGTACCAAAGTCATATTCCCTCAAATGGCCTTTGATTTCCTGAAACTCCCTGGTTTTCTACAGGGAAGAGGAGAGGATGGTGCCAGCTCCCAATTCTGGAAAGCTTGCTTAATAAAAGGGTGACTGATCCTCTTATGGGGATGATCCCCCCTATGGTCTCCCTCGCCCTCAGTGAACACAGATATGGCCATCGGTACCCCTCACAAAGAGCATCAAAGTAACACAAAGCGGGGAAAGAGTTCCAGAACATATTATGAGTAAACAGATTGCTTAATACAGTATAAACAACAGCAGCTCAGATTGCCCGGGATAATCCATCCTTACTAAAATACAAGGCAACTTTTTTCAGACGTGGCTTTCTAAAGAGAATGCTAGAGTGGTTACACTAGGACCCACAGTCTGAACTTGGACAATTACGTGAAGTAAAGGACAAAGACGGGGTTATCAATAATAATAATTCGTCAATGGGAGTGTGTTCTCTACCTTTCAATGAGTGGTGAGCCCTTCAAATGACCCATTGTCTCTGTAGATGGCAGGGCAACCTCACTCCCTCCACCCCCCGGGGAATCTCTGTTGCCTTCCTTGAAAAACATTTAAAACAAACAAGCCCCTTTCTCTTCTCATAGACAGTACAAGCGATATTAATGGTCATCTACCTGTGATAAGCACAACAGTCTCGTTTTACCTGACTTGAAAGGGTCATCTGTACTGTCAAGCCCAATTAACTTGTCTTACTCTCACACAAAGAAAGAAGGTTACTGAAAGGCCACATCTTGCCTTATATCTTGGCTGCTCTGGTACAATGGCTTGATCAAAGGCCATCAAAGCAGCAGGCCAATAAAGGCAGACCCTGCTTTTTTTGGATACTGGCATAAAGCCACACATGGGAGCCCATGGGTTCTTATTGAAAGGCTCAGTTGCCAAGACAGGATGTTATATGTACAGGTCCTCCCAAAGGTTGAGAGAGGCCCTGGGCCACTTCCCAACTTTATAACAGAGTTATAAATAATTGTGGTAGATTTTAAATGTTCATGGATAATAAATTAATGTTTTCCATTCAAAAGCAATGCAATATAGTGGAGCTTTTTATAAAATAATGACAGGGTTTATGAACACATATTTCAAGTAATACTCTATAGGTAGGACACCCATGATGAGACAGAAGCTTACATTTAAATGATGAACATCTTCAGTCAATCAAAAACTTCCTTTGGGAAAAAGAACCACCAGTACATATTTGAAGCCCTGGGTTAATGGGAAGCCTGAGTCATTACTAGTCTATGGCTCCACTGGCAGAGGTCATATATATGTGCATATTTTAACGTGTTCGCAAAACTCAAGTTACTTTTCTGGTCCACAGATCCTGGGCTAGTGCTAAAAATCCACTGGACAATCAAATATCTAGTGGTATATTTGGTGCTGTTTCCTAGATTTCTAATGCTAGAAGGAAATAAACAAAAAAGCCATTTATTTGTTCTCTAGCTTGTAGGAAAGCCTGGCTCTAAGTCACCCTAGGTGCTCAGCTACATATGCATGCCATTGTGGCTCTTACTTCCATTAATGATTCATTTTGATGTTTATAAATCTGAATTTTTGGAGCAAAATTAAATGGGACTGGGATTATTTGATTTGGAAAAAAGGAGGAATTTGGCAGGATTTCCAGATGTCCCATATGGATAAGGTTTTCTGGTAATTCTGTTTTTAGAAGAAAAAACACACACGCATGCACACGCACATGCACATACACGCACATGCCGTCACTCACATGCACTTATATAATATTGGAGTCCAGATTAAACACTTCAGGGCAGTACTATTAGCACAATTCTTATCAAAATATGATCTCTATTCTCCAGATTTAGATTTGGCAAACCTAGCTAGGATGAACATTGGTAAGTGTCTGTAAGTAACTAAACATCTTCTGTGTAAAAGAATAAATGGACTTAAACTAGGTTGGACAAGGCATACATTTCAGACAGGAGAACCTTCAAACTCCAAAATATATTGCCAAGGAAACTTGTGGAGTTGTATCCTCTGTTGGAATGAGGATATTAAAAACCAAACAAGATAATTTTCTTTGATGTAAGTGGTTTGATCTTTACTGTGGTACAAAAAAAAAATATGAATGAAGAAAAACTATTCAAGGTCTAAAAATAGGCTTATGTACAACTTAAAAATTTAATTTAATTTTCCTGAAATAGTTGCAATACTTTTTTTGGCTACTCCTTTCTGATTACCCTAACTCAACTGGATAGACTAATTGATCACTTGAATTTTAAAGGTACAACTGAATGTATCTATTTTCTTTCAATTAGATCAGAGTTGGAGTGGTATTGTCCTGAGGCATTTTGGAAATGAAAGTTTAATATTTAGGAAGGAAAGCCCACACGAGATGAACCAGGCATATTAGGAGTCAATTTAGCTGTACTGATGGGATGGCAAGTGTGCATGGTAGAGCACAACAGAGCTTTGTACAGAAGCTCTTGGTATTCCTAGGAGTGTGAGATGATGGTGCTTATGAGCAGGAGAAGCTCTTAGTGTACATAACAAAAACAAAAGGTTGTGTGACAGAAGCTGAGTGTCTTGATTCACTTTTGTCTTCTTTCCTTGCCTCTCTCCAAGTTAGTAGGCAGAGCTGTTCTAGAGAAGTGCCGACACCAAGGTGTTCATGCCCAGTAGACTTAACAACTTTAGTACACATTTTGGGACAAAAGAGAGGCTTATAACTTAACTATAAGTAGATAAGTTGAACATATGTTTCTGAGAATGTTTTTTGGTACCACTCTATATTCTGATGGGCAGGATTAGGCCTCCCAAAGATATCCATGAGTATACTCATCCTTGAAGCCTATGAATATGTTTCCTTACATGGCAAAGGGAAATTAAGGTTGCTAATCTGCTCACCTTAAAAATACTGTAGAGAGATTTTTCATGATCCAGTTGGGCCCAATGTAATCACAAGGGTCCTTATAAATGGAAGAGGGAGACAATAGGATAGGTCAGAGTGATGTGTTATGACAATGGGTATACCCACATCTGCTGGATTTGGCGAGAGAGAGAGAGAGAGAGGAGAGGAGAGGAGAGGAGAGGAGAGGAGAGGAGAGGAGAACCTGGAACCAAGAAATTGGATAGTCTTTAGAAGCTGGAAAAGGCAAAGAAATGGATTCTTCCTAGAGCCTTCAGAGAGAAATGCAGCCCTGTCAATATGTTGGTTTTAGCTCAATGAGACTCATGTTGGACCTCTGTTCTATAGAACTGTGGTCCTATAGACAGAACTATTTATAAAATAAATAGATTTGCATCATTACAAACCACTAAATTTGTGATAATTTTTTTTCTGCAGCCACAGAAAACTGATAAACTACCCTTGCAATTCCAAATGACTTTCCTCTCGCCACACTAGGGAGTCCATTGGCGGAAGAGAACCAGAGCCATAAGTATTTAGTAGCCTCATGCATGTGCCATTTCACCCATGGCAATGGGCTATTTGCAATGCTCTGTTCTTCCACCCCAAAGCAGAGACACTGACCAACTTCACAGCCATATGTACTGACTTGCCTTTTCCACCTCGCCAACAAAAGCCCTCCACACTGGTCCCTAATTTGGTGATTTCATTTTATTATTTTTCATCCAGAGTACATATGATAAAAGGTTTTTCATATGCATGACACATTTTGTTGGGAATACTCAGGGTCAGGTTCAAATCCCTGGGAGTGCATGGTGAATCCAATCATATTATTTAGCCTCCAGTTCAGGACTGGGGACACAAGTGAGAGGTGAGTTTTATTGAAATAGTAAATTTTATTCAAACAAAATGTAAATTATATACAATAAATACCCTAAACCTGCATTCTAATATAGAAGAGAGTCAAAGGCTACTTTGATTTACCTTCCTATCCTTCTGGCTTGTAGTGTGTGTTCTGTGTGTGCACACTTTGGGTTCATTCAACTCACTATTATTCAACAGTGAAATTAAAAGGGGTTCATTCCAAATCATTCCTTAGTTTTCTGTAAAATAAGATGAAAATAGAATGACCTTATGCCTTAGCACAAGGAACCACTGGCAAGGCTAAAAATGTGTTTGAATTATGTCACGTCCTCTGGAAAGAAGAAACTGAGATATGAGTTAGGAATAACCCATCAACCTTCTATTCTTATTAAATGTAGCATATTATTAGTCTCTAGCAATTTTTGGTGCTATGATAGTTAATGTTGACTACATAGTTACATGAATTATTACATTTAAATCTCCCAAATTACAGATAAGAAAATGAAGCAAAAAGAGATGAAAAAAATTGCCCTAGACAAAGCAACAAGAACTTGGTGAATCCAGGATTATAATCTAGGCCTTCACAGCCCTAGTTCTTAACCATGAAATATTATTAGTCTCAAAGTCATGCCCTCTCCTATGAGAAGAGATAAGCTTAGCATGTAATTTTCTAGTACAGCATAACCTTTCCATAGGCAGGTCCCCTCACACTAGGAATTTTCCCAACTTTCTTCTCCACTTCCCAAACCCTGCTTAACACTTCAGCCCAACTCATTCCATTTCCTTCCCCCAAATTTTCTTTACCTCTAGAGGGCTTTGCACATAGTACACACTGCTGGGTAGTGTAAACCCCCCTGCTCCTTGTTTCAGAAGAGCATGACTTGAATCTCTGCTTTCCCACGTACTAGCAGTGCGACTTGAGTCAGTGACCTCATCTGAAAAGAAGAAGCAAAAAAGATTACAATAGTAATACTCATCTCATGGATTTATTATGGGTAAAATATACTGTTATGGAGATAAAATTTGTTTATAAAAGTACTTTACAAATTAAAGTACCATTCAAATATGAGGGGCAATAGGATTAAGTCGAATAAATGTTGTATTGCTTTTCTTGAATGAGTCCTGAAATTCGTCAATTGTGTCCTGTCATATATGAACACATAAGCATGAATGCATTATAATGCTGTTGAGGAAGGTTGCTGAGATCAGTATTGTTTACCCTGGTAAAGAGAAGGCTGAAGTGAGGTTTCTAAACAAACTCCAAGTGTTTGTCTGTTCAATAGACAATTGTGAGCAACTCCGAGTCTCTGGCTTCAAATTAGAGCAAAAGGGATTTGGTCCAGACATAAGGAAATACTTCATGAATATAAAGACTGTGAAACCTACTATTAAGGGAAATTGTGGAGACAAATAACAGCCACAAATAAGTTACTTCATGCTGCCAAATTGACCAAGGAGAAAAAAAACACACGTTTATTTTTCAAAATGTGGATATTCTAAAGCAATGAAATATCTCCCCTCACTAAATTAATATATATATATATATATATATTTTGGTTTTGATGGCAATACAAAATTAAATTATTTTAAAAAGATTTAAAATATAAGAGATGGCATCTCTTCTGGGGAGGAAGAGAAAACCAAATGAAGAAACTATTAGAAATGAAAATATTCAAAACTAAGTAGTTGTGGACTATTCTAAATACATATTAAAATAACAAAATCTCTAAGAAATTGTCTCAGTAAAATTAAAACCATCCCATTTCATGCAACAATCACTCTATATATTTGAGCACTCCCCATTCTTATGTTCAAATTGGGGACCACAACACCCTACTTGGCATAGCAATTAGTAGGAGTCGAGAGGCAGAGTGGCCTTAAATACCTATAAGGATGTTACACAGATCAGCTAAAACCAGAATGCCATTACAGACATGGTTTCAGTCTAGTTATCTTTTGTACATGTCTTTCAAAAGAATGGGACCATTTCTGTGACGACTGAATAGTGACAGCAAATGTAACCCGAGTCCAGTTAAAGGTCACTGACCGAGTGCCACACTCCACAATGAGCTTATCAGGCCATCTCTTGAAATAATAGTCACTTCCAGATCTCCTTCATCTTCTTCACTCTTTGCCTTCCTCCCTCCTACCTCACCAGAGCCCACCCTTCCCTGTCAGGCTTGTATCCTTCAGCAAGGTTCTCTCTTTTCTTGGGCTTTTCCTGTTGCCATCACAAAGCCCTCAATGTCCTTTATGGAGTATCTTAATCTAACCTTGAGTCAAAGGCCATTCTTGCCTCAGGAAAAAGAAAACCCCTTAATTTATTTTAATGCCTTTCTTTAAAAAGGAGAGGTTGGAGTTTTAAAACCAGTACTACATCAACATATACTGAAGAAAATTTCTAGACTAAGCTATGGCATTCCATAATTTCCTTAAGAGAACCTGGGAGTGAAGAATGTTTCTGCCAATAGGTGAAGTTTGTTGTGCAGGCAGCATCCCATGCATTTCCAGGGTAATTGACTCTTTATTCCACCAATACAGAAGTCATTTTCAACAAATACTCCTACTGGCTCTGTTGGAATGATGATCACAATAGACTTGTGCCATCACTGCTCCAGGTCTTATGACATTGCAGGCATTTATTATCTTGAGCAGTTGCACTCCGACTTCTAAGATAAGCAGTTTGTGGAAATAAAAAGAATCAGTCTTTTATTGCAACAAATATGACTAGTTGATTGCCCAAGACAAGCTCACTTGTGCAGAAAATTGGCAAAGTCTCCAAGTAAACTATATAGGTATTTCTCATGGCTGAGTATAACTGATGATCCTGTATAATGTTTGGTTCAGAGTAGTTTATCCAGTTTACTCCCCCCTCCTTTTTTTTTTTTTTTGCAGAGTATCTACACTGTTAAAGCACTAGAGGGGACTTGGAGTGAGTGAGACCCAGCCCTTGTGCTCAGTGGTTAGGACCATTCTGAAAAGGCCTGTACTAGCTAGTCCTCAGAATCCTTCTCTGCTTATATCTCCATTGAATAGCTATACGCTATTCACACCTTAAACTTGCCAAATAAGCCTCTGCTTGAGGCCTTTGTCTCTGACACTCAGCCTGCCTGGCACTCCCAGGTATTTCTATAATAATAAAAGCATAATATGCTAATTAGACTGGATGTCCTTCCGGACGACCTTCTAGACAAAGCCCAGACTGTAAGGGAAGTCCAGGTCCTGGGTGCTGGAGGAAAGCTGGTGCTAGCAGCCTGGGGAAGGAAGGCTTACCCTTGCATGAATTTCATGCATTGGGCCTCTAATATATATATATGACAATATATATATACCCACAGGGCTCCCTCCTCACTTTATTCCGGTCTCTGTTCATCTGCCCTCCTCAGAGAGCCTCACCAACTATCTTATCTAAGAGAGCATCCCTGTCACTCACCATCTCCTACCTTGCTTTAATTTTCTCCATGTATTTTATAGATTTTGTTTTTTTATAGCTATGCCCTCAGTGCCTCACCCAGTATCTAGCATATTGTCAGTGCTCAATAGGCATCACTAAATTAATGAAGGATGGCTGGCCAGCAGGTTATTCAACCTAAAAGGGGAACTGGACACTTTCACATATAATTACAGACAGTCACTGCCAGAAGTCTTTGGATGGTTCCTTTTATTCCCTCTCTCCTTAACCTCAGTGTGCACACTCCCTGATTCATTATGCATCATGTACCTTCTGTGATGCTGTGGAACCTCCTGCTGTGGAATGCCAGTAGGATTATCTATCCACGGGTAGAAACTCAGCAGTTTTTTTGGCTGGGTCTGTTTACATACTATAGAAAGGCTTCCTTCCTAAAAGGATTCAAATCTAAGGCAGGTACCCCACCTTTATAAGCATTCCACCTAAACAAATTATATATTTTGGGAGTATGTAGAATCAGACTCATAGTTCTCTCCTCTTTGCTAAATTATTATCTGAGTGAATTTAAGCTGGAGCCTAACTGTAACAACAATGTGATGATCTCATCTATGAGAGTTGTTTGAAACATTCCAGAGAATTTCCAAGAATTCCCTATTGAGTAAGACCAACAATCTTCCTTCAGGGCACTCAGCTACCGTGATTCCTGAGAAAGAAGGGTCAGAGAACTAGATGGTATTTATTAAGTGCCTACTAACTATATTCCATGCTTACTTATTTATTTTTATTATTCTTACTTGAGGATATGTTTTTATTGATTTCAGAAAGATTATATTCTATCCAATAAAGAGGGAATATGCTAACTGACTGTCACATCATCACAAAGATGGTAGTGCCCACAGCCAATAAGGAGGGAATATGCTAATTGACTGTTATGCCCTCAAAGATGGCAGCGCCCAGTCCCCTCAGCCCCTCAGCTGCCCAGGGCCAACCTGAAGCACATGCAAGCCTTGGATGGAGGTTGACCAGCTGCCCAGGGCTGCCCAAGGCTCAGGTAACCAGAGCCGGCCAAGGCTTGCACTGCCAGCAGTGGTAGCAGCAGAGGTGTGATGGGGCATCATCTTCCTTTGATTGCCAGGTCACCTCCCACCCCTGAGGGCTTCTGGATTGTGAGAGGGGGCAGGCCGGGCTGAGGGATCCCCCTTCAGTGCATGAATTTTCATGTACCAGGCCTCTAGTATGTATGTATATATATACATACACTATTCAAGACTTCAGTTCATATATATATGGAGAGAGAGAGAGAGAGAGAGAGAGAGACTTCCAGTTGTACCCCAACTGGGGATCAAACCCTACCACCTAGGTATGTGCCCTGACTGGAAATCAAAGCCACAACCTTTAGGTGAATGGGGTGATGCTCCAAACAACTAAGCCATCTGGTCATTGCCTGTCTTAGAGATTCAGAACTTCATTTAGACTCACCAGAGAGTCCTATTTGTCAGCAATTGGATACTTTGAGGCAGCAATCAGATACCAGTAAACCTATGAGCCTACCTCTAGCACTTCAGGCATCTCAAGAGCTCCAGAAGCACATGTGCTCTCTCTTGAATGACTAAGCATATTAGATAATGTGGAGCCTTAGATGATGTTACAAAGAGCCCATAAAAATAATCAGGTTAGCCTGGCCAATGTGGCTCAATGGTTGAGCACTGACCTATGAACCGGGTGGTCATGGTCAGATTCCTGGTCAGGGCACATGCCCTATTTGGGGGCTCAATCCCTGGTGGGGGCCTGCAGGAGGCAGCTAATAAATAATTCTCATCATTAATATTTCTATCTCTCTCTCCCTCTCCCTTCCTCTCTGAAATCAACAACAACAAAACAAAAAACCCACATCACATTAAAAATAAATTATTTTTTTTCATGTAACAGCCCAAAGGTGTTCTAATAGGGCTGCAAAGGCAGTACTAACCTGTAGTCACCTAGGAACTACTGCTCTGTGAGGTCGTGCAGGAGCCAGGCTTGTGGGTTGGTTCTGACAACATTAACGTATGCATCTCTAAGTAGATCCAATGCTGCTGGTCCAATTATTGCCATTTCAAGGCCAGAAGGAAGAAGGAAAAAGGAAGTATACGCTACTTTATTTTAAGGAAAAGATTGAAAAGCTACAAATGCCATATTCTCTTTACATCCATTGGTGAGAATTCAGTCACATGGTCATATTTGCAAAGGAGGCTGGGAAATGTAGTTGCTAGCAGGGTGGTCATGTGTCCTTGTAAACTTGGAGAGAGTTATATTACCAAGAAGAAGGGAAAAATGGTTTGGTAGTCTTTTACCAAACTGGATTATTAATTAGTTAACTGTTAGGCTGGAGGAATAAGTCTTTTGGGTGATGTCATGGAAATTTGCATGCTTTTGTCTTAGTAGAATCTTTTGAACAACTTTCCTGAATTTGAAGAATTTCCCACGTGATGACTTATACCTCCTCATTAGTAAGCGAGATGTCTTGTTTTGCCAGCACCTGTTGCAGGTAGGGCCCAAGCATGTGCCCCAAGCTTTGCTGGCCTGATACACTATTCAAGACTTCAGTTAGAGACAAGCAGCATGAGTAGCTATGCTGAAACCATTTTCTGGTGATGCTTGTAGCAAAGGAATTTGGGGAAAGCAGTGGTACTGGCTCTGGGGTCATTATTTCAGCACAGATAACTCAGAAGAGGAAGTTTGGCTGCTCACGGCCAATGAAATGAGTTTCTTTCCCAATTTCTGACTTGGTTTAGGTTTCCTTTGCTTTGGACCTTGCAGTAAGAACACAAATAGAAACTGATTGTGTCTTATTATTCCCCTCAGGCTCTTCCTAGAAGTAAGGGATAGAGGTTTTGGTTAACTTTTTAATTGGTTACGTCTTGGTAATGATTTTTGTGGGATAAAAGCTCTACTTGTATTTCAGTCATTATGGACAGTGAGTCAATTCAGGACTTTAAGTGAGGTTCATTATCTTCAGAGATGAAGGCAGTCGTTTCTGAACAATTTTTTAAAAAAATTTTGCTTAATTAAAGGGCTTTACTGGATTGTGTTCTTCATCGTCAGAGAGCCCTGTTGCTGGCTATTTCCTGTGTCAAACTTCCTCTTATCCCTCAGGTTTGCACTTATGATAATTAGAAGGGCTATGTCTCGGCCACTGCCACCCACACCTCTTGCCCACTAGAAAGCACTGATTGAACATAAAGTTAAAGAAAATTCAGAAATAAGACATATATGGGAAGAACTAAGGACTCTCGTTGTGTTCTATCATGTTTTATTTATATATGTCTCATCATAATCTATGCCAGAAATTCCATTTGGATCTTCCATAGATACTAGTTATAGGCAAGGCTCATAAGTGGACCCGAATTAGTATTAGGCATAAGAAGCATAATAGGCATTCAATAGACATTGGTTGAATTGAATTAAATGGGATTGAAATAGGTCCCTACTGACATAGACCACGTAAGGGATTATTTGGTTAAAAAGCCAGAAAACTATATGAATAGCTAAAGCCCAAATGAGAGAATGTATGAAAAGTGAAAATTTACCAGGAATAAAGAAGAATGCTCTTTAGGGTGGTAAATTCTCTCATTTTTGCAAATTTGCACTCTCTCTCCAGATTGACTATTTGACTTCTCAGTGTACATGACAGAAAAATAACATTCCTAGCCCCATATGAACCCCTCTTTCAAGAACTTAATATCTGTTCCAACTTGTGCAACATCTGGGCACTGGCTTTCCTTCATGTGTTGGAGGGACATCCTTGTGAGGCAGAATGCTTTTCCATTGGTCTTGGATGTGCCTCACATTCCTTTTAATACAAAGATCCAGACAGCCACTACCAGTTGTTTGAAAATTATCATCTGTGTTCTAATTCCTCTTTCACTGGACGGTTCTCCAAAGAGGTCTTCTGTAAGTATGTTGCCCTAAGGCTCAATATCTCTAGTTCCTTGAGTTATATGACAAAGTTTTGAAGCTTCCCTTACTCTCCTGGTAACAGTTGTATCGAAAGCTCATTCAACTTACAGAAATTCAATGGTATCTGTGTTGCACAATGACAGCAAAGATGTGTGTGTGTAGAAATCCCTCTACCCATCCCCGCTCTTCCTCCCTATTTATACTCAGCATTCCCACAGGATCCATGGTGAGCCAGGGAAAGGGAATCCATAAAACACATACACAGTGAAACAAAAGGAGCTAATTTGGAGCTTTTGACCTTTCTGTGACCCAGATCCTGGCAATATAAAATCGATTTAAGAAACTTCCAAAGATAAAGTTTACCATACATCATTTGTGTGTGGTGACTTTAGAACTTGTATGCCATCTAAAATGAGACTCTACTCTTTTCTCTGCTGAAGGTGGTTCTATTTGCCCTTCTCTCACTTACAGAATAGTCTTTAGAGTTGGAAGCAGGACTCCATAAGTGGTCCTGGCAGCAGAAGACAATGTGGTTATCATCTTATCATTTCTAGCAGCAATAGTTCTCCATATGCAGCACCTCACTACATATAGGGCTTCTTGAAAGCCCAGTCCTGCATATCTTCACACATGCTACAATAAAATCCAAAGATCTGCACCCCCTCATAACATCAATTCAGATTGAATAGTAAGCTTCCATGCAACTCTTGTTTTCCGTAATCTTGCATTATCTTACCCCACTGGGTAAAATCATATGACAAGGGCATGATTTTCCTACAATTTACAAAATTAACATGATAATCAAAAGCATTGAAGAGGAGCCCATATGGAGAAGATAGTCAATAAATGTGATCCTCTCTTCCCATTTCAGCAGCTACTTTATTGTGCACAGGTACAGGGCTTTACCTAAATCATTATTGTTTTTGGTCCATAATTCAAGCCTGTTAAAATCTTTCTGGTCCCAAGTCTATCATCCAATCTGTTTGCTATCCCTCCCAAGGTTTGCATTGTTTCTGGTTTGCCAGTTGACTTTTTGATAGCATTTTCTCACTTTTTCACATGTCCCAAATGGGTGTCAGACAGAAAGGTAAGCTATACCTGGAGCAAACCACAACGCCGGTAGACAATAACCTCTCACCACAGTGCCACATGGTTGAAAACACTGTAAAATGTTATTTAGTGATTTTTAAAAATCACATGCATTGAAATACCTTTCTGGGTTCAAGATGGAATTGCTCCTGTTCGGGTGCCATGTGAGCAAACTGAAACTTAAATATCTTTCTTGTCCTTACAAATGCTCTGCCTGAGCAGAAAAGCAGTATATCCAGTGGACCAATCCCTGAATGCCAGGTCAGCTCTTGACCTTCTTACCCCAAACAAGGTTGACAATGTGGCCCCGCCAGTCAGATATTTTCTATTTTTCTCTTCCTTGTTCTTGATTTCTTATCCTATAAAAGCTTCCTGCCTTCCACCCTATTTTGTAGTTCTCCAACAAGAGACTCCCTGCGTCATAAAGTGTTAAATAATGTTTATTTTTATCACCTAAATTGTCCTCTCTAATCACTTTTTAACACATGTAGGAAATTGAAATGCTAGCCTGCAGTGTCCGCAGCTAGCCTTTTGTTATGCAGCAAATATTCCCAAGTAGAGGAACAAGAAAATTAATATTTTATGGTTGTTCATCCACTTTTTCTGAAGTTTAAGATACACTGAGTTTAAGAATTGCCTCATCACCCTTCCACCTTTAGTCTTGCTTCCTTCCAGCAGCTTTGGTTATAGGCATGCCTGCACCAAGCTTGCAATTACAGTAAGGCAGGAAAGCATAAAATTGATTCACAAAGGCTCTGTTGTTAGATCCTCCCAATGCGTAAGGATGGAACATACTAGACAGGAAACAGAGCCCTTCCAGAGAGCTGGGGCATCCGGAGGAAGAGTAAGTTCACCTGCATTATTTCAGGAAGGCTTTGATTCCATGTGATTACCAAATAACATAGCCCAAGTGTGGGGTAGACGAGAAGGGGAAGGGAAGAGATGAATTTCTTAAAGAGGGGAGAGAACTCTGAAGAGAACTACCAAGATGACATCAGGCTTAAAGGGGCTTGATTTCTATACATATAACGTAAACATAGAAAACAGAATTAGATTGGAACAATAAGCCCTAATAGGCCTCTTCCTCCTTGCAATTCCCAAAGATAAAGATCAGTATTTGACAAAACCACAGAGGTTATTAACACACACACACACACACACACACACACTTACACATGTGTGCAAACTCTTATGTATACACATATACATAATGTGTGTATATATATATATATAGCATTATAACATAAAGGATCAAGATTTAAATATATCCTGATGCAAATATACATGTACATATTAACAAAATATGGCTGAAACTAAGGCTCCTGCATAATTGGGGATAAGAGTTTTGTTCCAGTTGTGATTCTGTGTATATCTCATACTGCCTAAAATGTTTAGGTCTGATCACTAAAGTACTGAGGAGCACCGTGGGATAGAGAATGGTTCTAGGATAAGGCAGGGTGTCTAGAACTAGAATATCCCTGGTTTGAGTCCTTGCTTGTCTAATATCTGTTTACCTTGACTAAAATTTTCTGAGTCCCAATTTTCTGAGGTTTTAAACTGGCATAATAATAAAGTGACAACATATTGGGTCCTATAAAGTCTAAGCAAGTTATTCATTACAAGGAAAGATTTGACTATTGACTTGACAGTTCTTTGCTAATTACTTCCATGATTCTACAAAGATTCATGAATATCATCTCCTTTCAGTTATTTAGTAGACAAGAGATTAATACGAAGAAAAATTCCATTTATTGAGCTAACAATTCCTGGCTGTACTGCTTGCTTATTCTATTGTGTGTTGTGTGTGTGTGTGTGTGTGTCTTTGTTTAATAATTAGGAAAAACTGGAATAATGGAAACACCAATTTAAACAACCAAGTCAGGAAAAGTAATGTGGCCAGAAAACTAAATTCTAACATCTATTTTTACACATCAGTAAAAGTAATTGATTTTGTAATGCTATGGTGGGACTATCCCAATGGTCATCTGTTTTAGACAAGTTGTACTACTTATCAGTCCAAGTTCTGAGCTGGAAATAGAAATTCCTCCAGCTATTAGAAAAAGGAAAAGACAATACAGAGAAATAGGCTCTGTTAAAATTACTAGAAGGCAAGAGGTCACCACTGAATGATTGAGCCCAAGAACATGCAGCTACTACATCAGTGGTTTCTATAACACCCCACCTCCTCAGGACAGCTTTGCTTATTAGAAGGAAAAAAAAACAAACCTACAAATGATTTCCACTAACATTTGTAGAGAAAAAGGTAGCCAATAAAACATTTTAATGTGTTACTAAGAGCAAGTGTTCAAGGTCCAAGAGGGCATGCTCATGATGTTTGGCTTTTAACTCCTGCACTGATAATGGTGTTTTGTGGTCTGGGGGGTCAGGAAGACACACACACAGAGTTACTTTATTTACAGACCTTTTTAAGGAGAGAATCAAGGTTTGATGTAACCAATCTTCTTATTCAGTGTATACTTTTAAGAATGATAAAAACAAGTTTTTTAAAAAAATTTCTTTATTGATTAAGGTATTACATATGTGTCCTTATCTCCCTATTGTCCCCCACCCCCGCCCCGCTCCCTTACCCCCCTGTTGACTGTGTCCATTGGTTATGTATATAAGTCCTTTGGTTGATCTCTTCCCCTTATCGCCACACACCCCTACCTTCCCTCTGAGTTTTGATGGTCTGACCAATGCTTCTCTGTCTCTGGATCTGTTTTTGTTCATCAGTTTATGTTGTTCATTATATTCCACAAATGAGTGAGATCTTGTGATATTTATCTTTCTCTGACTGGCTTATTTCACTTAGCATAATGCTCTCCAGGTAAGAACTTCTTCTTTTTTTTTTTTTTTACAGCAGCGTAATATTCCATTGTGTAGATGTACCACTGTTTTCTGATCCACTCATTGACTGATGGGCACTTAGGCTGGATAAAACCAATTTTTAAAAAAGATAAGAGAAAAATATTCTTTGCAACTAGGGAGAGAAACAAAGTTTTTATTTAACTGCCACTTTCCCTTTACATTATAGAAATTACCAAAGCAGCAATTTTGGTGGCCTCTAAATTGAAGTTGAAGGAACATCAAGATAATTACCCCGATATGAGCCTGTAAAGCAACATTGGCACACGTCTAGATGGTGGCTTAGAGATTGCCTGATGCACGCAGCCTCATGAAAGTTGGCTCTGAAATAATTTCCTTTTGCCAAATTCAGTAGCTTAAATCTCAAATGATAATAGAGATTTCTCTACGTTTGTTATATAGATGTCTTCTATGATTTTAATGTCAAGGCATGT
>PVJN01004059.1:0-97078 GCA_004026805.1 Lasiurus borealis | reverse complement strand
TCTCCTTTCCTCTCTGTAAAAAATCAATAAAATATATTTTAAATAAATAAATAAATAGCAAACTTATAGCCTTTTTCTTATTCATGACACTGACCAATGGATCATAGAAATGCACAAGATTGTGTGTGTTTCAATTTTGACTGTGCAAGAGAGATCAATATTTAGTTTTTACCTTAAATGTTCTCTCTACAAAGCCTCCTTTGAGTTCTCAGTCAGATGCCCTCCCTTTTGAAACAGCACATCCCAATGGTCTGACTTGTTTGCCTATGTCCTTTTTGCCACAGGTTGTGAGTTTTCTTTTATGGGTAATCATTGTAGCTAATATTTATTGAAGGTTTCCTAGTGTTTTAAAGGGCTTGTCTCATTGGTTTAACAAACAATGCTTGAGGTGGTACAGTGGTACCTCAAGATACGAGTGCCCTAACATATGAGATTTTTGAGATACGAGCCGTCGAGCGAGCGATTTTTGAAATACGATTTTTGAAATACGAGCAACATTTGAGATAGGAGTAATCTCGAGGATCAGCCGGCTGCACACGACCCACCAGTTTACTGCAACTCGAGCATCTCATAGTTTCCCATGCCTCAAGGTTACCGAACGAATTAAACTGGTATCTCGAGGTACCACTGTAATATTGTTTTATTATTTTACAAATAAGGGCAATTTCAGGCAACTAGTAAAGATAGGGTCTGCCTTGAATCCAAGGCCCTGTCATAAGCATTACCCCATACTGCCTCTAGGCAGCGGTAGAGGCCATCGCTTATCCCTCCTTGCCACCCCAGTGTACCCTACTGACTGTCTGGAACAGGCAATGCTGCTAGGTATTGAATAGAGCAGAAATGCCAGGGTCATGAGCCCCTTTTCTGTGGCTGACTGGTGCTGCCATCTCTGCTATAAAGAGGAGGAGGGCGCTAGGGCAACATTCCTCTGGCTTGTACTTCTCTCTGTCCCAGGTCATTTGTACTGCTTCTTTCTGCTCCTTTCCTTTTATTTTTTTTTTAATTTATTTTATTTTTATTTTGTCCCTATTGCCCTCCTCACCCCCTAGTACATGCCCTCACCTGTCTACCCCACTCCTGCTCCCCCCCCCCTCAATTGTCCTGTATCCACTGGCTATGCCAACACACATGCATACAAGTCCTTCAGTTGATCTCCTTCAGGCCCCTCCTCCCCAACATCCCCTGTCTTCCCACTGTAGCAGGACAGTCTGTTCATTGCTTCTTTGCCTCTGCATCTGCTTCACCCCCCTCTACCCCCTGATTCTTATCTTTAAAAACATCTTGCCCCTGTAGGCTAGAAATAAACCCACAAGAGCAAAAGAAAAATGTTTGAGTCCCAATTTCAATGTCCGATAGCTTTGAGTTCCAGTTTCAATGTCAAACAGTTCCTATGTGTACATGTCATCAATGGTATCTGGATAGTGGACAAATGGTGGCAATGCCCGTCTGACCCTCTCTGGTTTGGCCCTGGGCATCCTATAGCGATGAACTGCTGCTGATTACTGCTTAGTTCACACAAATGGAAAATGAAAAGAAAGAGTAAATGTGGAATCCAGAAAAAAGGAGAGCAATTAAAATTTATATGTAGAGAAATTGTTAACCAAATAAATCAAGCTGTTATTTGTAAATGGGATATTACAAAGTCTAGGCCTGAGTGGTGGATTAGTGCCCATTTCTCTCTGACTTGACATGGGTTGAGAATAAACTTATGGGTCTAGCTAAAGACACCAGATTGTGTGTGTAGAACTGAGTATTATTCAAGCAAATATCTGTGCAACATATCTGCTTCATATAATTGAGCAGGAAAAGGTCTGCAAGAATCCATCCATCTCCTGGCCTGCAGAAAGAATAGAAACATGAGCACAGCAGGAAAAGTAAGCATTTTTTTTTTTACTTTTGAAAATATATTTTCATTATATAATTCACAAAGAGAAACAATATTTAATGAATAATTTAAAATTTATATCTACATTAGAAACTATATAAACTGAATGTAACATAGAATATGTTTTGTTATGTAATGTATATTGAACCAAAATTGAAATAGGCTCTTGATAAATATCTTTTTTTTTAATATATTTTATTGATTTTTTACAGAGAGGAAGGGAGAGAGATAGAAAGTCAGAAACATCGATGAGAGAGAGACATCGATCAGCTGCCTCCTGCACGCCCCACAGTGGAGATGTGCCCGCAACCAAGGTACATGCCCTTGACTGGAATCGAACCTGGGACCTTTCAGTCCGCAAGCCGATGCTCTATCCACTGAGCCAAACCGATCTCGGCTGATAAATATCTTTAAAAGAATATGTAGCTTCTGTACCTATTAAAGTCTTTATTTACTATATTAGATAAATGAGCAGTAGTTGTAGCCAATCATGAATAATTTGAAAATCTACAGTTAGAAATATTTTTAATCAATTATTTAACTTTCTATTAATGCCATAACTTAATTTTTTTGTAATCTTATTTTTGTTTTTATGAACATAGGAGGAAAGTTAAGTCTGACATAAGTTTTATTGATCTCAAAGCATTAGAATCATCAAGGTTAAGCAAGCCAACATCAGCATGCAAATTTTAATTTTAAAGGGTCCTGTGATGATTCAACCCAAGAAATTTCCATAGAAATCTTATAGAAAAATATCTTCTCCATACAAAAGTCAACATGATTTTATCCAAAATTAATACTGATATAGTTTGGATCACTTATTGGTAGGAGCAGGGATATTTGGTTCTAGGTCTTCCACAGATCTTTTTACCTCTTCAGTATGTTTTCAAGTGCAGAAAAATGCATGTGATCATTCAATATAATCAATTCACTTCATTTAACTGCTTAGTCCCAAGAAGTGTCCAGTACTTTTGTTGTGTTAGGAGTGTACCATACACTCTAATATTTTTCTATAACACAATTGAAAGTTTCTGAGATTTCTACAAACCCCATGTTATACCACAGGCCAATGTATCAGTGTGATTTTTTGGAAACTCAACAGCCAATTGTCAGTTTTTTTCATTTCAACTCTTTGTTTTTATTTGTTACCGATTAGCATTATGATGGCAAATTACATTCCAATGAAAAATTAGGAAAAATTAAAAGTAAGTTTGTCAAAACACAGCTTGGAAGAAATGAGTTCAGAGAGCAAATGGATAAACCAAATGTTTTCATGAAAACAGCAAATGCTAAGCAATCAGTTCTTCCCCTTCCGGGGCAACATCCATGGCTTTCATCTTTGTGTTAACACTTCATCTGTTTATTCTTCCTGCATTATATTTTTTCTCAAATGAAAAACAGCAATCATAATAATCCCTACTTTATAAGAGAGTTGTGAGAATGTAATAAATTAATACTCCTTAGGATAGTGTCTGGTACATAGAAATTATTCAATACATGTTGTTATGTAAGATTTGGTTAACGCTTATTACCATGGGATGGTGAAAAAGATAAAGTTGGATTGTTTTAATTATCTGGGCAGCAAACTTTGTGACTTTGCAAAAATTAGTCAGTTACTAAGTGAATTGAGCTTCAATGTTACCATCTGTAAAGTAGACCAATAGGTCCATAATTCTGCCTTGTGGGCTTTAAAGATCAAGTATATATCTCATTCTGCATCAGCCACAACATACCTGCCCATAAAATAAACACCTGATAATCAGGACCTATGTACTATTAGAGTATTATTTCTAAATACTCTCATATTTATTGACTATGGCAAGCACGTTGGCAAAATGGGAGAATTAGACATATAAATAATGAAAATTAATTTGCAAATGCATACACTTCAACTGACCTTTTAAAATCATATTTACAACTATGAATTGTACATTTATAATTACAATTATTTTTTTAATTAATTGTTTATATATATCTCCCCATTGCCCCCTCTCCCTCCCAGGCATACCCCAAACCCCCCCAGTGTCTATGTTCATTGGTTATGCTTATATGCCAGCAGAGAGGGCTCCTGGGCCCCTCTCTGCTGGCAGCTCTGCTCCCATTGGTGCCACTCCCATGCACTGACCATGCCAGCTCTGCCACTGATGGTGCTGACCAATTGGGGCTAGTGCCAGCAGTGGGTATAAGTGGGACTGGCACCATCAGTGGGTATGAGTGGTGGCTACTGTTTTGATAACCCCTCAAGAGCAGGGGAAAGTGGAGAAGCCCTCAGGGACAATCTGGGCCAGCAGCTACCACTCACCCCCTCTGACAGCGATTGGGACTCGGGTGTGAGTGGTTGCTCCAGCGCTGGATGTGGGTGCAAACAGGTCCAGGCTGCAGTGGGTGTGAAGGCTGGGCAGGACCATGGCACACAGGAGTAAAGAATTTTCAGTAACCATCAGAGGCTTTCCCTGGTGACAGCAACTGGTGCCCCATCTTGGTCTGACATCCCCGCTCACCTGCTCCACCATCCCACTGTAAACAATGCCCACCATGTTCCACAAATGCTCCCTGGTGGTCAGCGCACATCAGAGCAACCAGTTGTTTATTTTTTCAGTTGTTCTGCCATTCAGTCTATCTGCATAATAGCCTTTTATTATATAGGATTATCTAGAAAAAAAGTTCTCAAATGTATAAGCTTTGTAGCATTGAAGACAGATTTTATATTACATTCTCAAAATTACATTCTCATAAAAATATGTGTTCAACTTTAATTTTGAAAAACATCTATGTATAAACTATGCTGGATTAAAAAGTCAAACACACAGTTATCCCACTTTTATTTTATTTTTTTGCCCTAACCCTAAACTTAACTCTAATCCTAACCTTCACCCTAGCTCTAGCACTAACTGTAGCCCTAACTCTAGAACTACCTCTAACCCTAGCCCTAACCTTAACCCTAACCCTAGCCCTAACACTAACCCTAACCCTAACCCTAACCCTAGCCCTATGCCTAACCCTAACGCTAACCCTAGCCTTAGCCCTAACCCAAACCCTAACCCTAGTCCTAACCCTAACCCTAACTCTAACCCTAACTTTCCAGTTATCCCACTTTTAAATATATATATTTAAAACACACACACACACACACACACACACACACTCACACACTTTTGAGTATGAGGGTAAAAGTGTGTGTGTGTGTGCACAGCTGTAACCTTTGTGATTTTTGGCTCACATCTAATCTGAAAAAAATAGCTACACATAAATTAGAGAAGAAAACTGAGTTGCCAAAGCTCACTCTCAAATGAGTCATGCAAACTAGTAGCACACAAAAATAGTGGGGAAAGAAAATGGGAGGAGGAGGACAGGCAAGGAGAAAGAGAAGTCATCTATGCAGGGAGGCAAGAATGCACTGGAATCATAAAGTTGGATTCTTTGGGACTTAAGCAGAGAATAAAGCAAGAGAACAAGAGATTTTATATGACCAGATAAGTGATTCTATCAGTGAAATAATTGTCATTTAAAACTTTATTACAAGCCAACATTTGTAAGCAAACAACCAATTTCAGGACTAACTGCATTAGGAAATATCACAAATAAACAACCCTTGGGAAAAGAAACAACATAAAGATGACCTAAAAGAACATATTCCATTTTATCTCAATGCTTCATTATAGTTAATTATATTTATTTTATTGCTTTACACATTTTTAAAAAGTATTTTCATTTTCTTTGCAAATCAGAAGTTTCCCATTTCTATATAACATTTATTAGATTCCAGACATGGGCTAGATGTTGCACATAAAAATAAGAAAGTCACAATCACTGACTTCAAGAGTAAGCATGTGTACGATGTTTCTGTTCAATTTCCAGGTAATAAAATGCAAAGCAGCTGTGCTATGGGAGTTAAAGAAACCCTTTTCCATTGAGGAGGTGGAAGTAGCACCGCCTAAGGCTCATGAAGTTCGAATAAAGGTGAAACACTTTTTTTTCACGTCTTTTGAATTTTAGGTATAAAAAATTTCAGGGAATAGTACAAAGGGAAATAACAAAAAGTTTATTAAGAAGCACTTTTTAGCCCAGCTGGCATGTCTCAGAAGTTGGAGGTCATGGCTTGATTCCCAATCAGGGCATAGGCCCGGGTTGTAGGCTTGATCCCCAGTGTAGGGAATGCAGGAGGCAGCCAATCAATGATTCTCTCTCATAATTGATGTTAATATTTCTAGCCCTCTCCCTTCCTCTCTAAACTAAATAAAAGTATTTTTTTAAGAAGTACTTAAAAAATCCTCATGCAAGAATATGTTTATTTATTGATTTGAGAGAGAGAGAGAAAACGCTGAAAGAGAAACATCGCATTGATCAATTGCCTTGCCTCCCGTACGTGCCCCAACCAGGATGGAAACAGAAACTTAGGTAAGTGCCCTAAGTAATCCAAGAAATTACATTTCTTGTCAAGGAAAGATAAAAATATTAATACAAGTTGCTAAACTTTTAAAAATAGAATATACACTATGTACAATATAATCCTAAAGTCGATCTCAATAAAGAGTTAAACTGAGTCAAGCTCAAAATGATAAAAAAAAAAAAGATGAATTTATTCAAGAATAACTTGGATACCTTTTATTTCTTCTTCTTGGTTAGCACTTCCAGTATTATATCTAACAGTCATGGTGAAAGTGGGCATCCTTGTCTTGTTCCTGTTCTTTGGAGAAATGGGTTTAGTTTTTGCCCACTGAGTATGTTGGCTGTAGGTTTGTCATATATGGCTTTTATTATGTTGAGGTATGATTCCTTTATTTCCACTTTGCTGAGAGTTTTCTTTTTATCAAGAAAGGGTGTTGGATTTTGTCAGATGCTTTATCTGCATCAATTGATATCATCGTGGTTTTTACCTTTCAATTTGTTTATGTGATGTATCATATTTTATTGATTTGCAGATAGTGTACCAGGATTGCATCCCCAGAATAAATTCCACTTGGTCATGGTGTATGATCTTCTTAATGTATTGCTGAATGTGTTTGCTAATAATTTGTGTTTTGTTTTCCTGATGACACATACATGAGATTTTCCTTTTTATATTCTCTAGTTCCATTTTAGATTTAAATTCACATTAATAAAATAAAAAGGAGTTGATGTGTTTATACAGGAAAAAAGTACAAGATTTCAAAATCAATTAGCATTAGATAGTGGAACTTAACTGAATTTTTTTGGTTGCTAATCTATAGTTTCTACTTGTGTGAAAAAGGATGCATTCTTGCCTGTTACAAGACAAATACTTGCGAAACCATTATTTCACAGATTATTCTGAATTGCTAAAGAGAGGGAAGGAAAGAAGTAGAGGGTTTTAAATTGAGTAATCTTGTTTTTCTCTAGTAAACTTTTATTTTTTTAATTTAAATTTTTTATTATTTAAAGTTTTACATAAGTCTCCTTCTTCCCCCCTTGACCTCTCCCTGCCTGCCCCCAAAGGACTTGTATGTGTGCATAAACTGAGTAATCTTGAAGAGAAATGGGATCTTGTGTATTTGGGAAAAGTAGAGATTATTAGCAAAATCCTTGAAAACTCTTCAGAAGTTCAACTGTAGAAAGCTGGGCATGTCAAGTCCATCTGAAGGCCACAATTTTTCTGAACCTAATTATCTTTTCTTTACCCTGCAGTTGGTCGCCACAGGAATCTGTCGGACAGATGACCACGTGGCTGGTGGAACCTTCGTCACACCTCTTCCTGTGATCGCAGGCCATGAGGGAGCCGGGATTGTGGAGAGCATTGGAGACGGGGTGACTGCAGTAAAGCCAGGTATAGAACTCCTACTTGGAGAAGGTACTGCTCATGACCCCAAGATCACCGAGCCTCGATGACAAAACTGAAGCAATGAGAGATTTAAGGCCTTGCCTAGGGCAGCAGCTGAGCCAGGGCTTGAACAGAGGTCTCCTATATTTCTGCCCCTTCCTGCCTCAGACATGAATACATTCATGCACCCCCGTGTTCTCTCCTTCAACAAGAATGTGTTGCGTACCTGCTATATGTCAGGCACCAGGTTAGATCCTTGGGATACATGAGGATCAAAAGGGACCCACTGCCTGAGTTCATAATCAAATAACTTCCATTTCAGTGTTGCTGAGCAATCTCTTCTCTCAGGTCCAAAAAGAATTACAAATGGGACACAGGAAAAACATCTAAGTCTGTGTGCTGAGCCCATAGGTCAGTGTATGGGAACTGTTCAGTGCTGACTTCCCAGGATGGGGACCCTGAGGCTCTGACTAAATCAACATGATCTCCCCTAGGCGGGAAGTGGAACCCATGCACTGGTTTTCCCTTCGAGCATGGCCTCCCTTCTTGAGCACAGAATGAATGAAACAGACTAGGTAGAAGGAAAGGAGAGACCAGGCAGAAGGCCCTGCAATAGATAATATGTTTTACTACATTTAACCATGGCTAAATGTGACTGGTTACAGGGTACTAGTTTATCCTTAACATTTATTTTATCTTCATTTTATTGTACATTAATATAGATAAATATTTTAGAGGTAAATAACGAATAAATATAAAATGTTCATGCTGCCCTGACCAGTTTGGCTCAGTGGATAAAGCATCTGCCTGCAGACTGAAAGGTCCCAGGTTCAGTTCTGGTCAAGGACATGTATCTTGGTTGCGGGCACATCCCCAGTGGAAGGTGTGCAGGAGGCAGCTGATCAATATTTCTAACTTTCTATCCCTCTCCCTTTCTCTCTGTAAAAAAATCAATAAAATATATTTTTACAAATGTTCGTGCTATTATCTCCATATAAAGCTTATATATTAAATGGTCTAACCATTTTTGTGGCTTTTATGGATATGTAGAAGAGCTAGTTGAAAATGTTTTATTCCAAAAAGAAAAATACCTTTAGCCAGTAAATTTGGCCTGCCCCATTGCCAAATATTTATTTAACTTTGTTGACAGAAAATATTAAAATATATAGTCTGGTTTGAGTTTCAGCTCTTAGTATTTCCTTTACTTAGAAATAACGATAAATAAAACTTTTACTTTTTACCCTGGCTCTCTCCACCATAGCAGGCAAAATGCATAATTCACAAATTAAGTTATCATCTAAAAACATTTAAAAAACAGTTAATCCTAAAAGAAAGTGCCTAACACACTTTTGAGGGTTGAGATTTTCAAAGGAATTTCTTTTATTTTTTGTTACATTTTTGTTACATTTTCTTCGGGGGAGGAGGGAGGAAGAAATCCTAAAATTAAAAAAAAAAAATAGCCAAAACCTGTTTGGCTCAGTGGATAGAGTGTCGGTCTGCGGACGGAAGGGTCCCAGTTTCGATTCCGGTCAAGGGCATGTACCTTGGTTGCGGGCACATCCCCAGTGGGGGGTGTGCAAGAGGCAGCTGATGGATGTCTCTCTCATCGATGTTTCTAACTCTCTATCCCTCTTCCTTCCTCTCTGTAAAAAAAGCAATAAAATATATTTTTAAAAAATAGGAACTCATTTTATAGTAAAAATAAACAGTCACTTTGAAAATCCAAGAATGGTTGCCAAATTCTCATTTTTACTGTAATCGAAACTACTGTATTAGAAAATACTGGCTGTCCCCAGCATCTAATGAAACTATGGCAGCCTCTCACAACTAAAATTATAAATATACTCACTAGTGCACTATGAACATTTAAGACTTAATTCTTAAAGGTTAAATAAAATGTGTATAAAACTCTCTAGAAAAAGGGCACAGAATAAAAGATAACCATTAATGTAGAGGAAATACTTTAAAATCCATGTTTGTTCCCACATTCACATGTCCCCTTTGGCAATCTTCAGGCATATACAAACCCAAACCAGTAGCAATGCAGCCAGGCAATGACCATCGGCATCATGGTGACTGGATCCTGTTTCTGAGAGAGTATTCAAAGATGACTGCCTCTAATCTATCTGCAAGCTTTAAGTGCTTGCTCTACTAATTCCTGGGTAGAAGTTTAATAAGAATTTGCTTTATTCTTCTCCAGGTGATAAAGTCATCCCACTCTTTAATCCCCAGTGTGGAACATGCAATGTTTGTAAACATCCGATAGGCAACTTGTGCGTGAAAAATGAGTAAGTTTCCCTTACTCTCCTTACACAGCCAATGAATTTCCATACTGTTATGCACATGTTTCATGCCCTCTGTGTCTGTGTGTTGCACTGGCCAGTCTGTGCCTGCCTCGTGGGGACATGCAGGATGGTACCACCAGGTTCACCTGCAAAGGGAAGTCCATCAACCACTTCATTCGCACCAGCACCTTCACCCAGTACACAGTGGTGGACGAGATCTCAGTGACCAAAATTGATGCAGCTGCACCACTAGATAAAGTCTGTCTCATTGGATGTGGATTCTCAACTGGTTATGGGTCTGCAGTCGAAGTTGCCAAGGTAGGTATGACAACAGATGATAAACCAGTCACACTCGGGCTGTCAGAAACAAAAAGGAAAGAGACTTCTTATAATAATCCGAGGCCATCTTTTATAATAAAAGGCTGATAAGCAAATCGACCGAACAGTCGAACGACTGGTCGCTCTGATATGCACTGACTACCAGGGGGCAGATTCTCAATGCAGGAGCTGTCCCCCGAGCTCATGGCTGACTAGCGCAGCAGTGGTGATGGGAGCCTCTCCTGTCTCCATGGCAGTGCTAAGGATGTCCAACTGATGGCTCCTGGACTGCAAGGGGATGCAGTCTGAGCTGAGGGACCCCCTCCCCACCTCCAAGTGCACAAGTTTTGTGCACTGGGCCTCTAGTTCTTCATAGATTTACTGTCAGCTTTCCCCCTCCCTACTACCACAGTAACACTGATATATTCCACAGACACTCCAGAGTGTCAATTATGAGTAGAAAAATAGCCTCAGATATGGAAAAAAGCAAAAAGAAAAGTGACCTAAGAAAAAATTATGAGCATATCCTAAAAATTTAATCTGTTTAGAACAAATAAAAAAGCTATTCATAACTAATGAAGAAAAGGTAAAGATGCCATTTCCAATCATTATTTTTCTATAGTTCTTTATGGGATTACTAAATTTCAGAGCTAATGCCTCATTTAGTCATTCATTCTACTTGAGTCAGCACAAACATACACCAGGCACAGGAAGTTCTGCTAGGTCCTGAGGCAGCAAAAGGAAATGAATGAGTTGCCTTTGAGGAGCATCTAGTCCATGACTCACTACTCCCAGAATTAGGATCAGCAGTAGATTCCAAAGCCTTGCCTGATACACCTCCAGACCAAGCAACACCAATGTACTTGCTCTGTGGAACCCTATGAGGAAAGCAAGGAAGCTAAGATGTTATGCATTTTTTTCCACTCATTAGAGGATCTCACTGCTTCATCTTCTCCACTGCCATGGACACACACACACACACACACACACACACACACACACACCACAGAGGTGGTATCTTTGAAAAAGAAATTCTTTTAAGGTCCCTCTTCATAAAAGTTTAGAAATCTAGTAGGCCAAGACCCATAATGCTATTTGCCCAAAAGCTTATGGCTATGACTCACAAACCATATCTTTTATAAAACTCCTGCTGAATATTAAACTATCTATCTATATATAAAAGGCTAATATGCTAAGTGTCCGTCTGGGTAATAACATCACATAGCAATGCCTGGCTTCCTCTTCCTAGCTACTAGCCGCCTAGGAGTTTCTTCAGCCCAGGAACATGACTTGCTTTATAGCCAGGTGCAAATATTTTACACTGTTACCAAATATCTGTGAAGCATTTTCCTGTGCCTCATCTCATTTAATCCTCCCAGAAGTCCTGGAGTAGATATATAGGAGACTCAGTAGAATCCTATTTTCTTTTCATTAGCTGGAAAACATTTAGAAAGTTTAGAAACTTGACTCAACCGAAAACAAGTAAGAATGGTGGACCTTGAAAATTACTTCAGGTTTTCTCACTGTGCAGAATATAGTCAGACACTGCTGTAGTTAAATGTATTGCTGTGTGTTTTTCCTGCCTGAAATATAATAATAATATGCTTTGTGTTGATATTTACTGCGGTGTTGCTGACAATTACCTGAAAGAGATGTGAGGGTGCTTCACTGGGCTGGAAAAAAATTAAGTCAGAAAGCAGGTCTAATTAAGCAACTTTATATGTATAAAAGGCTAAGTTGACACACCCTGCATAATACATATAAAGCTCTCGCTGGCACCCATCGCACCCATCTGTTTTCATGTGTCATTGTTGATCGGGAATTAGATTGACACTTCTATAGAGAAAGTGCAAATTGCAATATTAAAATATTTCTTCTAATTTGCTTTCAATGTGCACAAATTCATGCATCAGAGCACTGGTAATATATAGTTACCTGCATATTAAAATCAGTCACAAGTCTCACATTTTTTTAAGCAAATTAAAAAGTGATGTTGTACTCCAGAGAATTCTTGATTACTTGGGACAGAAGGAATATTTCACCCACTCTGAAGGCTGACTCCTATAGCTGACTGGGTGTATTAAACAGTCTCTAGCCAATTTCAAAAACTGAGAGCCTGTGTTTTTCAAATTTCTGTGACTCTAGAACCAAGTCCCTCATGTATTTGAGCAACAGGTCTAACTGACCCTGCACACAGAGCAGAAGGCAAGCACATTCATGAAAATGAATTTCATCCATTATTAAAATGTAGGTCAACTTTTATTGCATTAATAGAGGCCCAATGCACGAAATTTATGCATTGTGTGTAGGGGGTTGTTCTTCAGCCCAGCTTGCTCTCTCTCCAATCTGGGACCTCTTGAGGGGTGTCCAACTGCCCATTTAGGCACAATCCTACCTGGATCGGACCTCAACAGGCAGTAGGACATTCTTCTCACAATCCAGGACTGCTGGATCCCAACTGCTCACCTGCATGTCTTCTTGATTGCCCCTAACAGCTTTGCCTGCCAGCCTGATCACCCTCTAACCACTTCCCTGCCAGACTGATTGATGCCTAACTGCTCCTCTGCCAGCCTGTTTGCCCCTAACTGATTTCCCCTGCAGGCCTGGGTCCCCTGCAACTGCCCTCCCTTGCAGGCCTGGTGCCTGCCAACTACTATCCCTTTCTGGCCATCTTGTGGTGGCCATCTTGTGTCCACATGGGGACAGGATATTTTGACCACATGGAGGCAGTCATTTTGTGTGTTGGAGTGATGGTCAATCTGCATATTACTCTTTTATTAGATAGGATAGAGGCCTGGTGTATGGGTGGGGACCAGCTGGTTTGCCTTGAAGGGTGTCCTAGATCAAGGTGGGTGTTCCCTTGGAATATGGGGTGGCCTGGGCGAGAGGCTTGTGGTCATTTGCAGACCAGCCACACCCCCCAGCAACCCAAGTGGAGGCCCTAGTATCTGGGATTTATTTATCATCTATAACTGAAACTTTGTAGCCTGAAGCAGAGCCAAGCCTTCTGCTCCCACAGCCATTGAAACTTTGTTGCTTTAAGCGGAGGCCTGGACCAGCCAGGGTTTGTGGAAAGCTTGGCTTCATCCATTACCAGCGGCAACCCAAGCCTCCCTCCTGCTCTCTCTGGGACTGTAGCCATCTTGGTTGGGTTAATTGCATACTCGGTCTAATTGGCTGGTGGACATGGCTGGTGGGTGTGGCTTGTGGATGTAGCACAGGTATGGTCAATTTGCATCTTATTCTTTTATTAGATAGGATCGTTCATTAGTATTTTATAAAGCAACAAAAAAGACCCACTAAGACACACTGGTCTCAAGCTGTATTAAAGTTTCCAGTTATATTTCCCCTGTTGTTAGGTTTGTCTTAAAGCTGAGAATAACTCTTCTCTGTCTTACAGCTAAATTCTGTTCTCATTGTACTGGCCATGACTATTAAAGCTAATGAAACAAGGAGTCAATTATTGAGAGTTTGATTAAATTATCTGTGGTTCCCTGGAATAACCTTTCCCACTTATTTTATTTCCCCAAAATTGCTTCTGTGTATGTACAATTGATGGGAGTCTGTCAATGGACTTCAACCACTAGATTCTCTTCAAGATTGGAGTAACTGGCATTTAGAGCTCAGAGATCATCCAACCACTGGCTCCCAGCCTAGGCTTTCTGTCCATTGGAATCACCTGGGAACCAGGCCCACCTGCAGAGATTCTGATGTAATTGTTATGGCCTGTGACCTGGCCATTGAGAGGTTTTAAAGCCCCCCATGGGGGTCTCTGGCAAAGTTTGAGAACCACTGATCTAGTTCAATCCCTCAATTTAAATATGAAGCAACTGAAGCCAAAACAGGTTTTGGACATAAGAGTGTGAATAGTCCTGATAGTGGATAAGACAGGACACTTTATACAGCTTAGGCACTTTCCAACAACCATTACTTAATCCATTTTTCCAACAACCATTACTTAATCCATTTTTGCACTTTCTGAAACACAGGTAACCCCAGGCTCCACCTGTGCGGTGTTTGGCCTTGGAGGAGTTGGTCTGTCGGTTATCATGGGCTGTAAAGTGTCTGGTGCGGGCAGGATCATTGGGGTGGACACCAACAAAGACAAATATGAGAAGGCAAAGCAAGTGGGTGCCACTGAGTGCATCAGCCCACAGGACTTCAAGAAACCCATCCACGAGGTGCTGAAGGAAATGAGCGGTGGAGGTGTGGATTTTTCCTTTGAAGTCGTTGGTCGGATTGACACCATGGTATGTACGTACCATGGGATGCTTTGAAATACGTTTTTCTGCATTCTAGAGTGTGTTTTTATGCAGCAGAATGTAAATATTATATGTACAGAATATTTTTCAATCTATGAATAGTGATTTTTCATCTCCTAATTAGTACTTGGATTATTTAATTTATTATTATAAAAATGTTTCATCCTATCAACTAAAAACCCTATCTCAAGGAGTATTTCCCTTTTAGAGTATTAGACAACTTAAAATTTACTTTAATTTTTAGTTAAAATATTCAAACTCAAGTAAATATAAGCCATACAAACCCTGTTCTCGAATGGGCAAGTTTCATTTTTCCATTTTTAAACAAAATGGCTTAATAATTTTTATGTTTTAATGACTTCTGATTTGTTTTTCATAAACCACAATTTGCTCAAAAGAAATGAGTAATTTAAAGCAACTATCATGAACATAAAACATGCCTCATTTTACCACAGCATACAGAACTGTGCCTGGTACACAAATTAAGCTCCAAATCTATGTGTTAGACTGAATACTTTTAAAAGTCAACAGATTTTTCACCAAAAAGTTTAAGAAATATGTATCTCATAACGAGGGATTACATGAGAGAATGCACGTAAAATACTAGCCCAGTGCCACTTGTCCAGTGAAAAGCTCCTAATAAATGTTATCTGGTGCTACTGATGGGACATAATGTTCTCAGTGATGCAGTGCTTCCATCCTCTCTACAGCATGCAGAATATTACTTTCAAATGCTTACACACATGACCTTCCAAGTCCTCATGTGCATTGATTGTTACTTTACAGGAAGGCACCAAATGTCTGGTAAGCTCAGGTCCCAACATCATCTGGTTTCCAGATATCATACTCCCAAATCAAAGGACTAAACAGTATATATTGCTGGAGTATCCTGACAAAGTGTCCTACTACATGTTTAAAACTCTGACTGGAAGAGGAAGGCTTTCTTTTGAAGTTCCAGAATTATAGATTTAGTTTAAAGTAAAACCAATATACATTTTTTGGTAGGTAAAAGCCCATTTAAAACATGTTCATTTCAGTCCAGGGGGATATGTTAAAAACTGCTCACCATCATGAATCATCAGGGCAGTGCAAATCACAATTACAGAGACAATACCTCACCACTCCTGGTAGGATGGCTGCTATCAAAGGGTCAAGAAATGGTGTTGGCAGGGTTGTGGAGATAAGGCAACCCTTGTGCACTGTTAGTGGGAATGTAAAGTGGTTCAACATTCTGAAAAGCAGAATAGAGGGTTCTTAGAAAATTCAAAAATAAAACTACCATATGCTTTAGTAACCCCACTTCTAGCTATATACCCCAAGAAAACGGAATCACTACCTCGAGTAGGTATCTGCATCCCTATGTTTACTGCAGTGGATTCCCAACAGCTAAAATGTGAAAACAACCTCAGTGTCTGTCAACTGATGAATGAGTTAAGAAATGGTGATATGAATATGGTGGCTTATTATTCAACCATAAAAAGAGGAAAATCCTGTCATCTGCAACAAAAGTAAATCTGGGGACATTCCACTAAGTAAAATAAGCCACACATAGACAGACATACTTTATGGTCTCCTTTATATGTGGAATAAAGTTGAAGTCTTAGAACCACGGAATACAATGGTGGATGCCAGGGCTCGGGTTGGGTAGGAAATGTTGGTTAAGAGGGTACAAACTTTAATTTATAAGATGGGTAAGGTCAGAATGCAATCAATGTACAGCATAGTGATTATAGCCAGTAATATTGTATTCTTCATGTTTGCAAAGGGAATAGATCTTAAGTGTTCTTACTATAGAGAAGAAAAATAGTAACCATGTGAGATAATGGATGTGTCAATTTGAGTATGATAGTGATTTTATGTTGCATATGTATATTAAATCATCATATTGTAGCCCCTAAAAATAACATTGTATAACCTATATGTATACAATTTTTATTTGGCAATTATATCCCAACAAAGCTGAAAAAAAATTGTTCGTATTAGAAATGGACAGTACTGTAGGGATCCATTAAAAAGGGAGACCATCAAGTGGACAAGAGACAAATTGTGATGCATAATTGACCTTATATCTTGTTCACCATCAAAACACCTGATTTAAAGTACTGAGTTCAAAATACTATTTAATAAGCAAATGAAAAATCAGTTAACCAACTCATAGATAGCCTGACAATTGGGTGATGACAAATCATTACTTTATTTGAGGAAGCAGACTTTAAATAGATATGTTTATAATAACAATTGCCTCTTCATTACATTATTAAGGAAGAATTAAGTGTACACAAATTCATTCATCCATTGTCTCATTAAAAAGTGTTTTCTGGACATTTCCAAAAGCCACAGCACTATTCTGGGCTGGGTGTAATGGGATTGGAGAAGCCAAAGACATATAATCTCTTCCCTCCACATGTTTGCAATCTAGCTAAATTAAAATTACATTATACCATGTATAATGAGGAAGACTATCAGAAAGTCCACTTCGATGATACCAACTATTAATTTTATTTCAGTTAGCTGCCGTGGAATGCTGTCAGGAGGCATATGGCGTATGCATCATTGTAGGAGTCGCTCCTGATGCCCAAACTATTCCTCTGAACCCCATGCTGCTATTAAGTGGACGTACCATAAAAGGAGCATTTTTTGGTGGTATGTATTTAGGCTTGAGGGCTGAATTCTTTTTTTATTATTATTCTTTATTGTTGAAAGTATTATATGTCTCCTGCTTTCCCCAATGATTTCTCCCACCTGCTCCTGCCACCCAGCACATGCCCTCATCCCTCTACTGTCTGTGTCTATTAGCTATGCTTATATGCATGCATGCAAGTCCTTTGGTTGATTTCTTGCCCTTGCCCACCACCACCCTCCCCTGCCTTCTAAGAGAGCTGAATTCTTATTAACCTCAGGATCTTTCCCCTTCATCAAAAGTAAAATGTTTGAAATAAATTTATATTCCCCAAATAAATCTCCAAACCAACTAGCAGTAGAACTAAGACACACATTCCCAAGATAGACATTTCTGGTGTCTCCATAAACAAGGCTCTTTCAGCACCACTTCTCTTTACACATGTGACTACACAAGACATGGAATATACCTAGTAGAATGCAGGAAACCCGTAGCAATAATTCATGTTTACTCTCATTGCCCAAATCTAGACAGTTGCCTATTTTGCTCCTTGACTTTGGGAATAACCATGCATACAATAATGTCTCTGTGAGAGAGCCAATAACCAAGGACCCTAGTTTAGCTAGTCAAATTTTTTTAAGTAAAAAGAAAAAAAAAAGGTCTAACTACTGCAAGAGGATATTGAAGCACTCAGTCTCTCACTGACCTCAGTAATAGTAATCTGAGTAGAAATGAGTAGCAGTAGAACTTCCATTTTAATTCCATTCAGAACGTCTCCTCTCCAGTTCTCTTACCCCTGACTGCATCTAATGACGTCATGTTCTTTTCAGGTTTTAAGAGTAAAGATTCTGTCCCCAAACTTGTGACTGACTTTATGGCTAAGAAGTTTTCACTGGAACCATTAATAACCCAAGTTGTACCTTTTGAAAAAATAAATGAAGCATTTGACCTGCTTCGCGCTGGAAAGAGGTAGTTTATAAATTTCCTTTTATGATGGGAAGGAGGGAAAGGTTGGTTAACAGAGAAAAGAAGTGAAAAAGTATAAGAAAAACATTGAAGTGCCTTGGTTTTCCATTACTAGTTCAGTCTTTGCATGTAGGACATTTAAGATCATATTGTGAGAAGTAAGAAACAGTTGTTTCGCTTTCCAGTTCTGATGAAATGAAATTACATATGTTGGTTACAGTGAATCCAAATGATCACAACCACTCATCCTATATAATAAAAGGGTAATATGCAAATCTACTGAACAGCAGAACTACCAGAATGCCTGCCACCCCTCATCCTAGCCAGCCCCAACCCCAATTGGGGCCATAAGGGTGGGCTGGCTAGACCCCACCAGTGCACAATTTCGTGCACCAGGTCTCCAGTCTTTATATACAAAAGAACACTCACCCTTGCTAAGAAAAAGAATCAGAGTCCCATAGATATAAGCATAACATGGAGTCACTGCAACCTCTGGCTGGCCAGCCTAAAGTTGACATTAGTGTAATGTAAATTATATATAGGAGTAGGTAGAGCTAGATTGGGATGGCTTTAAAATAATGCAACATTTAATATAAGTATTGTATTAAATGTTATTATCCTAATAAATAATAAAGCTTAAATGACAGTCAAGTTCAAGTTCAGGTTTAAGGTTGGAGAAAACGCAAGACTGAACCCGACAAGGTGAACTGTCTTTGACTTGAATGCATAGGAACAGGAAGGCAATGGCAGGAAACACAGACACCTGTTCACTGAGACACAAATAATGCTCGTTGGACTCTTGCATGGAAGAGTGTAAACTACATAAGTGTTAAAATAATATCTTTTATTTTGTGTTTCAGTATCCGCACCGTCCTGACATTTTGAGGCCGTACAAATGATGTGAAGTCATTTTTCAGGCAAATATTTAAATCCAAGTGAAATTTAGATGAGCCACCAGCTGAGTAATTGAATCCAATAAACATTTCTTCTTAATCACTCCATTCATGTTGCAAGGTGTCGTCTTTCCCATTGAGGAAAAGGATTTCTTTGACTTGTTGCACTTTTTGTACCTTTGCCACCCTTAGTCACTGAAGCCCAGTGGAAGAGGTCCTCATTTTACTAGCCCCCAACATACACTGATGGGCTCTTGTGCTTGAAGTCTTCTACTTCTGCCTCTACTTCCACTGCCTGTATTTTCCTTTCTATGAAATGTACCAAAGCCCAAAGGTAAAAACTGCCAGGGAAAGGATACACTCAGACTTTTAAGCGAATATGGACCAGGATGTCTAAATGCAGGAACTTTCTTAGGGAAATGTGGCACACACATTTTGTATGATACAGGGGAGTGTATTTATTGACTATACCCTTTGCACTGAATATATGATTGTTCTTTAAAATAAAAGCATTTTCTGCTACCTGAGATGGATGTGAGGGTCAGATATTAAATGTGAAAACTGAGGTATTCCTAGAAATGTATTTTAAAAATCTGGAATTTTTACTCTTAAAAGTTCTTCTTTGATTAAAACATATTAGTTATTAACTTAATTATTTCTCATTAACTGAAAATGAGTCATATATAACTAAAAAGTAATATGGTGAGTAAAAGTATATGGATGAAGCAGGTGTGGACATGTAAAATGATAACTAGAAATGGCACAAACATCAAAAGCAATATGTTTTCTAAATGGGTGCATACATACAGATGTACATTTTTGAAATAATTATTTTCTGGAACTTTTCTATTAACTACCATGTTTTAAATCAAGCTGATAATTCTGGAGTTAAATATTTTTAAATATGTGAAATCCTATGGTACATTGTTAATGTTTCCCCACAATCAGGGAAAGATTTGCATTTTGGCTTTATCTCTGAATGTGTATATGAAAGCTTGTTCCTATAGGAGTTTTAGCTTTCTACAAAAGTGTATTTGTTTCTATGTCTACAATTTATTTGGTATTGTGAAAAGGACTCCAAACGTGGACAAGAGATCTCCCACTTCTCCGTGACCTCCTGTAACTTACTCTACCTCTCTGAGCCCATTTCACCCTTTATTTTTAAAAATTATTCTACTAACCCATTACAGCTTCAGAAAGCTTAAATGAGATGATTCTAGTTAGAGAGATTTCTTAACTATGAAGTGCCATGAAAATTCAGGGGATAGTACAATTATTTTGTAAGAGTCTATAGGAGATATTGAGGATCCAGGCAGCTGTAGAATGTCCCTTTGGGTCCATGCGGCTGGATGCTCCAGTGTTTTTATTTTGGTGCTGATGATGTGAGAGCCAGAGAAAAAGATGATGATTCTAAATACCCTTGGCACAGTAGTGAGGATAATATTCTGTTGGTTGCATAAAGGTCTAGCTTCACTATTCCTACCGCCCACGTTGTGGGAGCAAGTGGAGAGCACCTCTATGGGGTGTGTGGAGAGGTTGAGGGTGGGTGCTTTTTGTACACTGGCTCTCTGTATACATTGACATTTGTAGGGAAAGAGACAGCTGAACTCAACATATAAAAATGGGCCTCCAAATGGGGGGTTGAGGACATATGTAATACCTTAATCAATAAAGAAATTAAAATGCAAATAAAATAAAAATGGGATTCCAGATGGTTGGTATCCTGATAAGCCTGTAAGGGGCACATGGAGCCAGTGTCCTGCTGGCCTCTAGCAATGAAAATTCCGACTCGAGAATTAAGAATTTTCAATTTTCCCTGGCCTGTGTGGTGCAGTTGAGCATTGGCCTGTGCACCAAGAGGTTGCTGGGTTGATTCTTGGTCAGGGCACATACCCAGCTTTCGGCACTGATCCCCCGTCAGTGACATGCAGTAGGCAGCTAATGGAAGTTTCTCTTTCATTGTTATTTCTCTTTCCTTCTCCTTCCATCTCTGTAATATCAATAAAAATAAACTTTTAAAAAGAATTTCCATATTTATTAATCTTCTTGTAAAAAATGTAACTGTTAATACATATAGTTTGCACTCATTTTTTAGCCAGCTACAAAAAGTTTAATTAAAATGAAGACAATTTCTAGTTTGAATAAAAATTTCATGTTGATGGTTTAATCACTCTAATACAATGACTTAGGTTCTCCTGAAATAATAAAAATCCAAATCTGAATTAACCCTTTGTTGCTTTATAAATCACACAAGCAGCTCTAAGATTAGAAAGTCATTTTGGCAGAATCATTAGAAAGTCAATCAGAAGTTAAAGTGAGAGCAAGCCTATCTATAATATGCTAATTGGACCAGATATCCTTCCAGATGTCCTTCCGACACCCTTCTGGATGAAGCCACAGTGGCAGGGGCCAAGGCAGAGATGGCTGCTGCAATGGGTGATAGCCAACCCCCTTGCACAAATCTCGTGCATTGGTCCTCTAGTATTTCATAATTACATTCTTAGAATTCTTAGATACCTGACTGCTTAATTCTGATAGCAAATAATTATTGCATAAGTAACTTCAATACATTTTCTCTGAAGTTTCTAAAGTAATTTTATTGAAGTACATTCTATTTATCTGTCAAATATCTAGCAATTTTCATAAACTGGTCATTGCATAAGAAGAGAAACCACTTTTAGTGGGACAAGAATAAAAGTAGGTGGGAGCACTACAATGGAGGCTAAACACTATTCAGATGAGATTAATGGTCAGATGTGTATACTTGGTTAGCTCCTTTCATTCAGGACCCAGTGTTTGCAAACCCATCTGCACAGGCCTATTACAATCATCAAGAGAACCAAGAAGTTGCTTCATTACTAACCATGCTAACTCAGGAGAGAGGATAACTAGAGGGAGAAAGCATCTGGTTTCCTAGCCCAGGCTTGTTTTGAAGTATCTGGTGTGTCAATAAGTCAGATTTATTTCAGAGAAAACAAGTTCAGAGATATTGCCAAATAATGCTTATCTAATTTATACACTATCACAATCATTCACAGTGTTTTTGTAGATATATAATTACCGTAAGGGTGAGTCATTACTATAGTTTTGAAACAAAAATAAATGTAGGTCATTCTAAATTTAAGTAATAAATATTCCCCAGCTAATTCCATAATTCGAAGTGTAATAGTGAGGAATTGTAACCCACCACACCCTTCTTTTGACATTGTTTCTGTAAATGCTGACTCTAATATGTCCCTTGTAAATAAGCAGCATATTTACATAATAGTCTCAGAGGGGAGATGAGAGGGAGGCAGGAAGAGATTAACCAAAAAACTTATATGCATGTATGCATAACCCATGGGTACAGACAATAGTATGGTGAAGGCCTGGGCAAGAGCCAGGTTAATGGGGACATCTGTAACACTTTCAACAATAAAGATACGTAATTTTTTAAAATAATCCTAGGAACTAACTTCAGAAGATGAAGACTCTGACCATCAATTATCCCAGTTATGAGAAATTTTCTGACCTTGAACCATAAAACAAGGGTGACAAAGACCAGAATGATGCACACCAGACTATCACTTGACCAGTTTTTGAGATTTTATCTTAATGGACTGTGCTGGCCTGCACATAGGAAACTTTTCAACTGCCTCCCCTTGACCTCTCTGTTCTTCTTTCCCTCTCCGTCCTTATAAAAACTGTCTGTTCTAAGATGTAGAGATAGGCTTAGTGACAAGAATCCCCCATCTTTCAGGTGTCTGGCACTTGAATAAACCACTCTCCTTTTTCACCAGCATCTGTCTCATGAATTTGGCTTTCATAGCAGCAGCACTGAACCTTAGTTCTGATTATAAGAGTGGATGGGAAAACAAGATTGGGAAATAACTGGGCAACTATTTCTTTTGAACAACCCTCAATAAATTAGAAGTGAAAAAAGTTGAGTGAAGTAAATTCCTTCATTAATGAAAGGAAATACTAAGGCATTTGTTTTATCTTTCCAAAATCTTCAAACTATAATAAGTAGCAGAAAAAAAAATTAGAACTGTTGATGACCGTTATTTTTCATTTAAAGATAGGACTTTGAAAACTATCTTGGTTAGATTTGAGGCTCTCTGGCCACTCTTCCTCCATCTCCACAATAATTCCGAAGAAAAAGGATTGAAGAAATAAGGGGAAATGACAATTATATCCAAAACTAATGCCTAAAGGCAAAATTGTCGATGTTTAAGTTGAATTTTGCATTCTGTGATTACAATAATTGTTACCTATGAGCAAATATTTACACCAAAATTTAAAGGATGAAGAATAGTTTGGAAGAAGGAAAGTTGGTTCTGCAGACAGAGGGCTCAGCATGAAAGAGCAGAATGTGTTTAGGTTATAAGCATTTAGTATTGCTAACCTGAAAACTTCACAATGGAAAATGTCTGGGTCAGGTAACAGCGATTCTTGAATTCCTCAAAAGAGCTTTAGATTGTATCTTCTGGATAAAGGGAGCTCTATTGAAATATTCTATCCCACCCAAGTGGCTCAGTGATTGAGCATCAACTTATGAACAAGGAAGTCACAGTTCTATTCCTTGCCTGGGTTGATTCCCAGGCAAGGGTGAGTAGGAAGCAGCCAATCAATTATTCTCTTTTATCACTGATGTTTCTGTCTCTTTCCCTCTCCCTTCCTCTCTTACATCAATAAAAAAAAAATTGTGAAGATTTTTCTGATTGTATTGGTAATATTATTAGATTAACATATTAGAAGCTCATTATTGCAGCCCTGGGTAGGGGCATTAGAGCTGAGGAGAGAAACAGAATGAGGAGGATTTAGCTATGTACAGACAAGAGAGAATGGAGCCCTTGGTATTTATTTTTAAATACTTCTTTATTGTTAAATGTGTTACATAATTTCCCCTCACCTCCTGCCTCCATCCCAGGCCTTCAGCACCTATTCTCTGTGTCCATGGGATTACCTCCCGCTCACCCATCTTTCCACTGATATTCTACATACTGTTCCATGCTTTCACATGTTTGGATCCACTCCCTTCATCAGTTTATTTTGTTACTTAGATTCCACATATGAGTGCTATCATGTGATACTTGTCTTTCTATGACTGGCTTATTTCACTTAGCATGACACTCTCCAGGTTCCTCCATGCTGTCTCAAAGGGTAAGAGATTTTTCTTTTTTACTGCTGCATAGTATCCCATGGTATAAATATATCACAGCTTTTTTATCCACTCATCTACTGATGGACACTTGGGCTGTTTACAGATCTTAGCTATTATAAATTGTGCTGTGAACATAGGGGTGCATACATTCTTCTGATTGGTGCTTCGGATTTCTTAGTATATATCTCTAGAAGTGGGATCACTGGGTCAAATGGCAGTACCATATTTAATTTTTTTGAGGAAACTCCATTCTGTTTTACATAATGGTTGCACCCAGTCTGCATTCCCACCATCACTGTACTAAGGTTCCCTTTTTCCCACATCCTTGTCATTTGTTGATTTATTGATGGTAATCATTCTGACTGGTGTGATATGGTATCTCATTGTCATTTTGATTTGCATCTCTTGAATGATTAGTGACTTTGAGCATGTTTTCATATGCATCTTGGTCTTCTGCATGTTCTCTTTGGAGAAGTGTCTATTTAGGTCCTTTGCTCACTTTTTAATTGGGTTGTTTGTCTTCCTTTTGTTAAGTTGTATGATTTCCTTATATATTTTGGATATTAGCTTTTTATCACACATATAATTGCCAAATATATTCTCCCATACAGTGGGCTCCCTTTCAATTTTGTTTGTTTGTTTGTTTCTGTATAGAAGCTTTTTATTTTAATGTAGTCTCATTAGTTTCCTGTACCTTAGTAGATGTGTCTATATAGCTAGAAGAGATGGCTGAGATTTTATTGCCCATGGTTTCATCTAGGATTTTTATGGATTCATGACTTAGATTTTAGTCTTTTATCCATTTTGAGTTTACTCTTGTGTATGGTATAAGTTGGTGGTCTAGTTTCATTTTTTTTGCATTCATCTGTCCAGTTTTCACAATGCCATTTATTGAAGAGACTCTCTTGACTCCATTGGATGCTCTTGCCTCCTTTGTCAAATATTGATTGAGCATAATGGCTTAGGTAAATTTTTAGATTCTCTGTTCTGTTTCATTGATCTATATGCCTGTTCCTCTGCAAATATGAACAATCGCTGTTTTGATTATGGTGGCTTTGTAGTATACCTTAAAATCCGATATTGTGATTCCTCCAACTTCGTTTTTCTTTCTCAAAATTTCTGCATCTATAGGGAAGGTATTTTTTGATTCCTTATAAATTTTGGACTTTTTTGTACTAACTCTGTGAAATATGCCTTTGGTATTTTGATAAGGATTACATCAAATCTGTAGGTTGTCTTGGGTAATATGAACATTTTAATGATGCTGATTCTACCAGTCCATGAACATGGTATATTCTTCCACTTATTTATATCTTCTATCTCTTTTTTCAACATCCTGTAGTTTTCTGAGTACAGATGTTTTGCCTCCTTGGTTAAGTTTATTTCTATCTTAATTTTTTTTGTTGTTGCTTTGGTAAATGGGATTGTTTGTTTAGTTTCTTTTTCTGAGAATTTATTATTGGTGTATAAAAAAAGCCGTTAATTTTTGGGTGTTGGTTTTGTATCCTGCTATATTGTCAAATTCATTTATTAAACCTAGTATTTTTTGGTGGAGTCTTTAGGGTTTTCTATGTACAATATCATGTCACCTGTGAATAATGACAGTTTTACTTCCTTCTTTAAATTTAGATGCCTTTTATTTCTTCTTGTCTTGTCACTATGGAGAATAAGTGTGGTGAAAGGGAACATCCCTGTCTTATTCCTGTGCTTAGGGGAAATGCTTTTAGTTTTTGCCCATTGAATATGACGTCAACTGAAGATTTGTCATATAAGGCCTTTATTATGTTGAGATATGCTTCCCCTATTCCCACCTTGCTGAGTGTTTTATCTAAAATTTGAACTTGAGCCCCGCTACCTAGACTCCTCCTCCCTCATGTAAGCCTGCCCAACACAAAATGCCATCTAATACCCACTGTTGAGGCACACTGCCTACACATGGTAAGCTACTAATAAATAACTTCTGTTATTTTCATTGATGATCAACTTTGAAGAGAACAACAAAAGGGAAAAAACAATATCAGCCTCTACGAGACCAAGAGCTCCTTTATTGTGACAACGGCTGCTCCACAATAAAGACATGAATATCATAAGACATCACAAGACATGGCAGTGAGAGATTTCTCTTCCTCTGACTAAATGGATAGTTTTACAGTTTCTATGTCAAATGTTCACAGTTGCCTTTAATGCTATGTTAGTTAACTTAAAGATTACATTAACCTTTATTATGTTTAATATTGTATCAAATTATGTTTAACTTACTTGAATCTCTTACTAGTAGGTAACTTTCAAGGTCTGTGCCTCACAGTGCTAAGGCTTATGTTGTGTGTATCTCATTCCCCCAGTACCTAACACATTGCAATACACAGAGTAGAGGACGAGTAAATGTTGATTTGCAGCTTAATCTTTTGCCAATTTAGATATTTGCAATGAGCAATAAGTCACATCAGTGTGGAGTAATACAATTTCATCATTTGCAGGAAAAATGACTTTAAGCCCATGAATGAGCCTTGCTGGCTGGTTGCCTGGGGTCCACATTTCTATTTAATTCTGTGGTTCTCCACACATCATTAAAGGTACAACAATTCTTGTGAAATAACCAAAAATTTTCTTTTCTCCAAAATATTTGTCAAAGGGAATTACATTTCTGTCTACTCTGGTAAGTGAAGAAAAACGGCAGAACTCCAATTAAATAATAATTTACACATTGAAAATAAGTATTACATAAAGAACAAATGATAACATTGAAAGTAGTTCCATTCTTTGTTATGAACTAGTCTACCATCTGGGCAATTGGGAAGTTGGTAGATAAGAACAAAAACCACTCATGAAACAGAGTGTCCTGGCCTGTGCCAAAATTAAACATTAAGTGAGAAGTAAATATTAAGGGGCTGAAAGATGTCACTCAATATATTCAGCTATTTCCCTGCAATTGGGAAGGAGGGAAATTTTATATACTAGACTTTCACAATTTGAGGGAGTACAACACATTGGGGTCTAACCATTGAATGCATATAATGTGCATTGCTTACAAAAGAAGAAATCTCTGGCATGGCCCATGTCTTGCAACTTCTCCCACAGGCTGAAAGAGAAGAAGAAATGGAAGGAAAAGCTACAATGCTCCCCACTGAGTCAAAAACTCATGACGCTGCCACTTGCCCCTTCCCTTTGGCCAATCTTCTACATACACTGGGGGATGAGAGGAACCGCTGGTGGAGGGCTAGACCTCAGTAATATTTGGGAGAAAGGGGCCTCTGGCCCCAACTGGTAATCGAGTCCTCAGGTCTCCTTGTTACATTTTAAGAATTATAAAAATAGTTGATTAAATGCTCTACTTAAAACTCCTTTGCGTATATATCACAAGTAGAAATACTTTTAACATTTAGCCAGTATATAGGACTTTCTAAATTGTGCTGGTTTCTACTCTTATATCTTTCCTATTTTAAACTAAATTTCCATTTAAAATTTTTGTTTAGCAAGCAGTATTGTACTCTGCCTTCCTACAAGTCAAAATCTTACACAAATGACTTTCTCATGTCTACTCACATATCTCCATCACATCATTCCCAATGTTCCAGACCACCCTGAAGCCTGTTCTTACTAACTGAAAATGACCCCCTTCTAAACATCTTCCTTGCTTACACTAAAAGTTTACTCATCAGCTGTGAAAATGTACTTGAAAAATTAACAGCTGGAGGTGCCTAATAATTACCTGAAGCATTTCTTCACAGGTGTGTTTTCTATTGCCCAATAAATATTACCACAAAATTAGTGGCTTGAAAGAGCACTCATTAATTATCTCATAGTTTCTGTAGATCAAAAGCCTGGGCAGAGCTAGACTGGTTTCTCTTCTCAGGGTCTCTGAAGGTTGCAGTCAAGCTTCTGTTTTGGAACTTGTGGTCCTCTTTTAAGTTCGCGTTGTTGTTGCCTAAGCTCAGTTCTCTGTGGTTGGAGGACTACGGATTCTGTGCTCTTGGTGGCTGTAGGCCAGGAGCAATCTCAGCGTGGCTCACTCCATAGCCCCTCACACTTCCAGTCTCCTGACTTCCAATGCCCCTCCAGTTTATATAATGTAACACAGTCATGGAATTGACTAAGCCATCACCATTTGTCATATGACATAACCTAGCATAATCTAAGCAAGGGTATGACTATCCCAGTATATTCAAGGGTTCCATCTCCTCTTAAGTGTAAGGTATCATACTAGACATGTACACTAGGAGATGGGAATCTTAGAAGTGACCTGAGAATTCTGTCTACCACATGACAATAGCATTCAGAACTGAAAACCTTCAATTTCAAGTACTTACAAATTATTAAATAATGTTAATGAGTACAATTCCATCACCATGTTTCTCTTCAAGGCTTTTGCAATATTAAATAAAGGCATTTTTTAAGGGCCAAATTGATTAAATAGGCCAAGATTGCAGGCTTGATCTCCAGTCAGAGCACATACAAGAAACAACCAATGAGTGCATAAGTCAGTGGAATAACAAAGTGATATTTCTGTCTCCCAATTCCTTTTTCTCTCTCTCTCCCTCAAAAAAAAAAAATCAGTCAATGAAAAAGTTATTGTAGCAGCAATAAAAATCTAACAGAACATAAAAGAATTCAAGAAATTTATCCACCAGTGTACCTTGTCTTAGAGAGCTGCCTGTTGAACTTCCCCAAAATTGATAAATTAATTCAAGAGAAAGACTTGGGACCTAGGAAGCAGGTGCTCTCACCCTGGAGAAAGTGAAGAATTCTCCAGGACTAGGAGGGAGAAGCTCCAGGAAGTGGGTCTTCTCAGGCACTGAGCATCCCTAACACAGACTGGAGTAATCCAGAAACTTCAGTAGGGATTGTGCCTGGGAATCTAAGTTCCAGCACTGGTTCAACTCTTGTTTGAAAAGGTGCTGCAATCAACTTAGATGGAAGTAAAGTTGACATGTTCTGTGAAAATGTGCTGTAAAAATCAGAAAGTGGCTTTCGAGATGGGAAAGACATTGATGAGAAACATGAAGCTCTAAAAGGGGATGATAGTGAACCTACCACGGAGATAGGGTGAGGATTAAAGGGAAAGCACTTAGAACAGCACCTGGAGCATTCTTATTAAACTCTGGAATTAGGCCTCCTGGAATACTGGCCCTACCACTAGTGGTTTCACCTTGGGAAATTTAAATAAACTCAATAACTCTCAGTGTCTTCCTCTAGCTCAGAATACCGGCCCTACCACTAGTGGTTTCACCTTGGGAAATTTAAATAAACTCAATAACTCTCAGTGTCTTCCTCTAGCTCAGAATACTGGCCCTACCACTAGTGGTTTCAACTTGGGAAATTTAAATAAACTCAATAACTCTCAGTGTCTTCCTCTAGGGGTGGGGTGAGTTAATTAAATGTTTGACCAAAGGCAGCAGGCTAATTTTGTAGGGCTCTCACATAATATTATAAATATCTCAAATGGCCCTTGGCAGAAAAAGGTTCCCCACCCCTGCTAGATGTTCATGACAATGATACCATCTCATTCTTTCATTTAAGGACTGAATTCAATGAGACAATGTATGCAAAGTAGCCAGCAAATTTATCACTCCATAAATATTAGATATTTATTGTAATTTGTGTTTCTGGTGGGAAATAACAATGTTATAAATTTTGAGAAGGAATATCTCTATCATTAAAGTACCATTTTTAGTTTTTAAGACATTTTACTTTTCTTACAATAATAGAATTTGAATTACTTTCTATTTTTTTTAAGTAGTATGAACATTTGGTGTTTCTACATCATCTCAGTTAATCGCATCAACAAAATAATTTAAAATAAGTCACCAAAACACTTGTAGGACATTCAGAGTGTTTGTACTCTGGCTCTCACAGAGAAGACTGGGGTAAACATATTTATGGTTTTGGAGTTTGGCTTCTCTTATGTTATTTCCCAAGACCCCCAGGAGACACACAAACAGAATTCCCTCTCAGTCCTTTTCATGGCAAGGTTCCCAGCATCACAGCCACAGCATCATTGGCAAGCATTTCAACTCTCTCAACAACTTGGCACCTGATGGAAGCTGAGGAAGGAGAGCCTTCCTTACGCTTTTTACATAAGATAAGAGACCGACCTCCTGAACTGTCTTGTTGCAGTTGTTAGATTTAAGAATCAAATGGTCTTTTTGTGACCATATTTCTCCCTATTTGGCAAAGGCAAGCTAGTGGTGAGAAAGTGAAATCAGTGTGCTGAGAGACTCCATAGTAATAATGGAAAACATGTATTCATGCCATGCTATGGGTTGGACACAGTTCTAAACATTTATCATATATTAACTCTCTTAATTCGTATAACAAACCTATGAGATAGGACCTAATATAATCACCCTCACCTTACTTATGGAAAAACTGAAGCACAGCGAGGTTGGATTTCTTGACTTCTTTCATAGCAGGTAAAAGACAAAACAAAGACTTGAATGCAGGTCTGTTAGTGCTAATATCCATGCTTTTAACCACTATGCTATATTGACTCACGTAAGAGAGAGACAAAATCCTATTGAAGTTTAATTGATTTAAGTTTCTGCTCTCAGTTGCTTTTCTGCCTTTGACCTTATTTGGTTGTTCATATTTGTCATGCTACCTTTTAAGTCACAATTGCTACCTTCAAACTGCTTCTCTCCTCATTCATCATTCTTGCTCTCAAACCCCTCTATCATGATTCCTTTACATGTTTTTGTGTAATGTTGAAATTGACATTGGGCAATCATTCACCTCTCTGGTTTCCACATATTGTGTAATGATTTCTAATTAGTTTTAGTGTATAAAAACCATAAACACTTGAACCTATTTGCACGGGCACAGAGTCCAACAGTGAAGCTCTCTCTGGTATACCCTAGAAGACACCAAGAAAACCAAAAAATCTAACATGGACACCTTGGGCAAAGTAAGTGCTATCTTTAAAAGAGATCCATATCATCTTGATTACTTATCCCAAAACTACATACTGAAACAAAGTTAAAACATCATTTTCTCCAATCGGAATTTAATAACAATAACCAATGTTATTAAAATTCATGTGCCACTGTTGGGAAAATAAATTGCTAGAAAATTCTTAGGTGATAGTTTGACAATATTGTATCAAATACCATGAAAATGTAATTATCATTTGATTCATAATTTTATTCCACAGAAATAATTATGTAGTTTTTATAAACAATTTAACTGCTTTATTATTTCTAAGAGTATAACACTGGAACCAGCACAGGTTAAATACCAGGAAACTAACTAAATTGTGAAATATTAGTTAATGAAGTCTGAACTGGTTATTTTAAATTACCTGCAAAATATTCATAATATTAACTGAGAGAATAAACTGTAGAACAGCATTCTCAGTATGATTATACAAACATACACATATATAGAATGTTAATTGAAAGACTTACCCTAAAATGTTAAAAATGGTAATAGCTGGTACTGAACATGCAGTTTTTCCCTCTTTATCCTTGTCTGAGTTTTCCAATTTTTTAAAATTTAATTCTTCAATTACAGTTGACATTCAATATTATATCAGTTCCAATACTTGCTTTAGACATTTAAGTTCTCCTACATTGGGTGCATAAATGTTTACAAGAGTTACATCCTGTCCTTGGATTCATACCTTTTTCATTATGTAATGCCTTTTTTGTCTCTTGTTATAGCCTTTGTTTTAGAGTCTACTTTGTATAATACTTTGTCTGATGTAAGTATTGCTACCTTTTTATTTTGTTTTCATTTGCACAAAATATCTCTCTTTGTCTTTACTTTGGCATTTTAGTCATGATATGTCTTGGGTTCATCTTGTTTGGGACTTTCTGTGTTTCCTGAAATTCTGTTTATTTTCTTTCCCAGAATAATTAATACTTTGAACTCTAAATCTAGTTGATTGTTTGTCTCCATTTTATTTATTTCTTTTCCTGGGGTTTTGCACTGTTCTTTATTAAGACCATGCTTCTCTATGTCCTCATTTCAGCTGTATCCTGTGTTTATTTCTATGTATTAGATAAATCTTCTATGTGTCCCCAGTCTTTGTAAAGTGGTCTTATGTGGTAGATACCTTGTGGGTATTCCAGTAGTGGCTCTTGTGTGAGTAGTGTGTGCTCTCCTATTGTAGCTGAGACTTGATTACTATTGGCACATTGGTGGGTGGGGATTCAGAATCTACCCTTTGGGTATGTTGCATGTCATTTGCGATGAGCCATAATTAGTTGCTACCTGTGCCTCCAGTACAAGCCATAATTAGCTGCTACCTGTTCCTGGAGCTATAAAGTGATCTTCAGTTGATCATTGCCTTTCCTGGACTTGGAAGCACCTGGGAGTGGTTATGCTGTGAACTGAGGTTGATTGCCACTAGTGCCAGCCTTGGAGCCATTTAGCAAGAGGTACAGGGCATGCCAAGGCCAGCTGCTGCTTGTTTGGGATTGTGAATCTTTGAGACATTTTAGAAAAGTCCGCAGCACAGATCAAGCTGGCTGCTTGTATAAAACTGTCACTGAAAAAATGACCATTCTATACAAGTTGTGCAAGTTGGGTGGGGCAAGATCTCGGGGAATCAACAGGATGGGGCCAAAGCAGTGTCAGCCAGGTTAATGACTTCTCAGATTCAGTGTCTATGGCAGTGTGAGGAGACTTCAACAAAGAAACAATAGTGCCTGCCAGAACTTCCTTCCAGAGAGGGCTGCCCCTCCAGTTCTCATCCTAAAGCCAGACAGTTCCTCTTCCTTCATATGTCCCTGGTACTTTCTAAGCTTTTGTCCATTTCTGGAGCTTAGGGCATCTCATTGTGAGCCAGTGATTCTGTACTCGAGCCTTGTGGGTGTACAGCAGCCCTCTTTCTCTTCTGGATAGAATCCCCACTGACTTTCACAGCCAGACATGGTGGGGAATTCCTCTTCCTGTCACTGGTGTGGAGCTGGGACCTCTAAATTCTGTCAACCGATGGTTATGGAATCAATTCAAAATCAACAGGACTCCCAGTTTGGGGTTCAGTGAAGAAGAAAACTTTATGCAACCCAAACTTCTTAATTGTGACACAGCACAGCTGTGAAAATAACATGGATATTAGGAGGGCCTGGGAGAGGTGGTCCTGGGTTCAGGCCCCTCTTTGGCTAAACAGTTCTATTTGGCTCTGCACCAGTCTGCTTTGTGCTGGTTGGTTCCAGTGGATACATAGTCTTCAGCCTTTAGTGGAAAGGGAAAGTGCTCTCCCTCAGCTACAGGGGAACTGACTTATACAGACAGAAGTCCTCACCCCTGGTTCCTGATGGGTTTGTCCTGATGCAAATGAGGACTCCCGATCCTCGAAGTTTCATTGGTTCAAAAGACACTGTCAGGATTGGTCAAAATGGAGCGACTTTAATTAGTCAGTGAAAAAACTGAAGGGGAAGGGATATATAGCTACACAGCTCTGATTGGATAGAGGAAGCTTCAGTCCTATTGGTTGAGATAGGATTCCAGGAACTCTTTTATAAGGCTGGTTCAGATAGCAGAAACACAGTGTAGGCAGACAGTTAAGTACAGAGGCAGGTAGTTCAGTGCAAGCTTCTTTCTGAAGTGATTTGCATGAGGGGCCCTTGTGTAGAAAAGACTGCTGGGCTCTATTTTGTTTTGTTAGTTTTAATTTGAGCCTAGTTAGTCCTTGCTATAGGTATCTTTTTCCTTAAGGTCTACACTTCTTGGCTGTGTATGATGGAGGGGTGAAGAGTAGTCCTCTGCAGTCAAGATATCTTCCCTATTCTTAACCATGGTTTGGGAGCAGCACCATTTCACATCCCTGCCCTTCCAACCAGTTTCAACATGGCTTCGTCTATATAGCCTTAGTTATAGATGTTCTGTTCAACTAATCTAGGGGTTCTCAAGAGTGATTATTCTGTCAAAACCGGTTTGGCTCAGTGGATAGAGTGTCAGTCTGCGGACTGACAGGTCCCAGTTGATTCTGATTAAGGGCATGTATCTTGGTTGCTGGCACATCCCGGGTAGGGGGCGTGCAAGAGGCAGCTGATCAATGTCTCTGTCTCATTGATGTTTCTAAGTCTCTCCCTCTCCCTTCCTCTCTGTAAAAAATCAATAAAAATGTTTTGTTTTTTTAAAAAAAGAGTGTTCTATAATTCAGTTGTAATTCTGATGTGATCTTGGGAAAAGATGAGCATAGCATTTACCTACTCTGCTACTTTTAGTGGAAGAGTTTTCTAGTTGTTTTTCCTTGAGTGTATATATCCTTTTGGAAATTAGGAAAGTTCTTTCATAAAGTATACATTCTCATTTGAGTTTGATAAGTGAAAGCAGAATAATTCTATCCCCGGGAAAAAAGTAATATTTTCTATAACATTTTTAAAAAATTTTTTGTGACATTTGTTCCTTTTCTTTGTATTTTAAGGCATTTATTATCTCTTCTTTAGTATCTAACTTCCTAAAGACATAACAGACTTATCCAATTCAGTATATGTTATAATTAGTAGGGTAGTAAATTTGCAAATATAGTATACATAAAATTATGAAGGGTACTAGTGTCTGGTATTAAAATACATCAAAAAGTTTAAGTATTTGAAGCACTGAGGTGCTGGTGCAAGAATAGAGAGAAAGATAAGCAGAATAGAAGCAGTTTCCAAAAAGAAACTTGTAAATGTAAACACATATAGTAAAGTTGTTAATTTTTTATATATTGAATTTGTAACTGTAATATCTACTGATACAAATTATTATTTCTCTTTGGTCTCCACCATGGGAGGGATGCATTTAACTTAGCAATGTTAAAAATTGTGTCATTTCATGTCTTTTTTTATTGTTGTTGAGATATCTTTGGTTTAGAATCATCTGAGTTCTTTTATTTTAATTTACTTATATTGTTGAAAGTATTACAGACTTCCCCCTTCTTCCTCCCTAATTTAAGTAGAAACAAAAGAAACAAGAGTTAATCCTGGGATGATTCATTTAGGTTCCATAACTTCACATAACAAAATAACTTTCAGTTGAATTAAAAAGAAATATTTTAAAATCAAACTATAAAAATCAAAAAAGAGGATAAGAAATATTTATTTGGTCTCTAAGAATTTTCAAAATATAGAGATGGAATTATTAAAAAAAAGATACTTTTATAAACCAAAATTTTTAAATGTATGTTTATGTGTGTGCATGCATATACCTTCATAAAAAAAATGACAGGTCAGAAATCAGCAGGGGAAAATAATGTAACAAGTTGACAAACAACAGGTAACTGCTTTCATGAGTTCAAGTGATTAAAAAAAACACGGCAAGATGTCAGTAGATACTTACATAAAGTATATGACTAAAGACTCCACAATAGAGAATAATATGTGCAATTAATATAGACATAAAAAGCATTGAACATCATTAACATTGAAAACACACTAATTAAATGAAATAACTAGCTGTTGATGCCTGTCTGATATTATATTTTTAATGACTTATAGTCAATGCTAAGGAGAGTGAAATCAATGATGATATAGATATTCTTCTATATTTCTATGAATGGTGCTATATAACTCAACCTTCTTGTAAAGAGATTTAGAAATCAATTTAGTCTTAACAATTTCTCTATCATTTCCAAAGTAATTCTTACTTAAGAAAGTCAGGCAAGTCAAAATTATAAACAAAGTCGTTCACAATATTCTTTTTTTATTTAATTAATATTTATTGTTCAGATTATTACATTTGTTTCTCTTTTTTTCCTCCCATAGGTCCCCTTCACCCAGCTCCCACCCCTTTCTCTACCCTTATCTCTCCCTGCATTGTCCTCATCCATTGGTGTATGATTATTGTCCAGTTTCTCCCTGCACCCTCCTCACTCTTTTCCCCCTGAGAATTGTCAGTCCAATCCCTTTCTATGCTCCTGATTCTATTATATTCAGCAGTTTATTCTGTTCATCAGATTTTTAATCCATTTGATTTTTAGATTCACTTGTTGATAGATATGTATTTGTTGTTCATAATTTTTATCTTTATCTTTTTCTTCTTCTTCCTCTTCTTAAAGAGTACTTTTATATAATACTGGTTTGGTGTTGATGAACTCCTGCTTTTTCTTATCTGTGAAGCTCTTTATCTGACCTTCAATTTTGAATGATAGCTTTGCTGGGTAGAGTAATCTTGGTTGTAGGTTCTTGCTATTCATCACGTTGAATATTTCTTGCCACTCCCATCTGGCCTGCATGGTTTCTGTTGAGAAATCATACGGGTGCTCCCTTGTAGGTAACTAACTGTTTTTTCTCGTGCTGCTTTTAATATTCTCTCTTTGTCTTTTGCTCTTGGTATTTTAATCATGATGTGTCTTGGTGTGGTCCTCTTTAGATTCTTTTATTTGGGGTTCTGTGTGCTTCCTGGACTTATAAGTCTATTTCTTTCACCAGATGTGGGAATTTTTTATTCATTATTTCTTCAAATAGGTTTTCAGTATCTTGTTCTCTTTCTTCTTCTGGCATCCCTACAATTCTGATTTTGGTACGCTTGAAGTTGTCCCAGAGGCTCCTTACACTACCTTCACATTTTTTTATTCTTTTTTCTTATTGCTTTTCCTGTTGTGTGTTTTCTGCTTCTTTGTATTTCAAATTTTTTACTTTATTCTTGCCTTCCTCTAGTCTGCTGTTAGGTCTCTGTATAATATTTTTTTATTTCAGTCAGTGTATATTTAATTTCTAGTTGGTCCTTTTCCATCTCCTCTTGGGTCTCGCTAAATTTATCCATCTTTTCTAGGAAATTCGTGAAAAACCTTATAATGGCGCTTTTGTACTTTATATCCAATCATTTGTTTTCCTCCATTTTTTTGTTTGTGATCTGTTCTTTGACTCCGCTTTTTCATTATGCTGAGAGAACTTCTGTACTGGAATCAGCCTTATGATGCAAGACTTGCGAAACTACAAAAGCCTATCTGTTGAACCTGGATGGGTGGAGTCTTAGGGTTTAGCAGACCCACTTGGCTTCCAGTTAGCCCTGCCCTACACAGCCCCTGGGTCTCAAGTGTCTCTCGGTAATCTTTGCAGCCCTTTCTGTGCACATACATGAGTGTGCCTCTACACATCTGCCTTTCTGGTTCCCTTGCACTCCGGGACCCATATCATTCTGGGTCCCCAGGGTCTCACCCGAAACTAGGATTCAGTGCAGTTAGAAGTGACACAGTAGGGAGGATCTGTCTCCTGCCCACTAGAGAAAGCCAGCGGCACAATTAGCAATCCATCCTCTCTGTGCACATTGATGTGCATGCCCCAGACTTCTGCCCTTTCACGGCTCTCCTAAATTTCTGTGCATTCCTCTCTTTTCACAGTCCAAATTCCCCCCGTATGAGTCTCACCTGGAGCTTGAGTTCCATACAGTAAGATAAGGGGTTCAGCCCACCAGAGGAAGCCAGCCAGGCACTCCACTGCCTGTTCTCTCCATGCACGTGTCTCAGCTTTTTGCAACTTCTCTGAGTCTCCATGAGCCCCCCTCTTTCCTTCTAATTGTAGAATTTCAACTCAGCCAACTTTCCTGGGGTTCTGGATGATGTCTGTTCTGTCTTTTAGTTGTAGTTTTGAAACTGTTGGGCGAGGCAGCAGTTTAGGTGTTCACCTATGCCGCCATTTTGGTTTCCTTCACAATATTCTTTATGATACTCAAAACAATGTAAATAATTACCTGTCTTGGTAATTACCAAGCAAATTAGGACACATTCAAATGATGAAATAAAAGTAGCCACTTACTGTTACAATTTCAAAGCATTTTAAAGTCATGAGAAAATACTTATGAACAAATAAACAGTAAATGTTCAATACATGATGGCTGTTATTAGCAAAAAAAAAAAAGAAAGAAAATGCTTATGTGACGTGATCTCAACTACATAAAAATATTATAAGAGACTAGAAGGATATATACTAAAATTTCAACAACTTGATCTTGAAATTGCAATGATCGTTTTCCTGTGTCTTTATTATTTTTACATTTTGACAAATCTTAACACATTAGTGCCATTTGTGTTAAAAGAATAAAAGTTAAATGTTATTGCCAATGATGTCCTTTTATTGTCCTGTGTCAACAGATAATTATGTGCCGCGCAGCCATTGCCTGGAAAGCAAATTATCCTCTTGCAATTGAGGAAGTTCAGGTGGAGCCTCCAAAGGCTGGGGAAGTTCGTATTAAGGTAAAACTAAAACTTTTAATCTTTCCCTTTGAAGTTAAATGCACGAAACCCTGTCTTAGTATTTAACTATATAATTTGTAATCTGTTCACTTAGTAAAAGAAGAATTTAAAATTAAGGTAAATACAATCAATGTATGTTTGAGGTATTCTTTTTTTATAATTAAATCTTTATTATTCAGATTATTACATTTGTCTCTCTTTTATCCCCTCCATAACTCCCCTCCACCCCACTTCCACCCCTCCCACTACCCTTACCTTTCCTTCCATTGATAAGTCCATAAGAGTATGATTTTTGTCCAGTTACTCTCTGTACACCACTGGCCCCTTTCCCCCTGAGAATTATCTGTCCACTCCCTTTCTGTGCTCCTGATTCTAGTATATTCACCAGTTTATTCTGTTGATCAAATTTTTAATTCACTTAATTTTTAGATTCACTTGTTGATAGATATGTATTTGTTGTTCATAATTTTTTATCTTTTACCTTTTTCTTCTTCCTCTTCTAAAAGAGTACCTTTCAGCATTTCATATAGTACTGGTTTGGAGTTGATGAACTCCTTTAGCTTTTTCTTATCTGTGAAGCTCTTTATCTGCCTTTGAATTCTGAATGATAGCTTTACTGGATAGAGTATTCTTGGTTGTAGGTTATTGCTATTCATCACGTTGAATATTTCTTGCCACTCCTGTCTGGCCTGCATCATTTCTGTTGAGAAATCAGCTGACAGTTGTATAGGTGCTCCCTTGTAGGTAATGAACTCTTTTTGTTTTTCTTTTGCTGCTTTTAATATTCTCTCTTTGTCTTTTGCTCTTGGTATTTTAATTATGATGTGACTTGGTGTAGTCCTCTTAGGATTCCTTTTATATGGGGTTCTGTGTGCTTCCTGGACTTGTAAGTCTATTTCTTTCACCAGATGTGGGAAGTTTTCAGTCATTATTTTTTTAAATAGGTTTTCAGATTCTTGCTCTCTCTCTCCTTCTGGCACCCCCACAATTCTGATGTTGGTACGCTTGAAGGCTCTTTACATTATCTTCACATTTTTGGATTCTTTTCTCTTCTTGCTTTTCCAGTTGAATGTTTTCTGCTTCTTTATATTTCAAATTTTTGACTTGATTCTTGCCTTCCTCTAGTCTGCTGTTAGGTCTCTGTATACTATTTTTTATTTCAGTCAGTATATGTTTAATTTTTAGTTGGTCCTTTATCATCTCTAGTTGGATCTGTTCCATCTCTAGTTGGATCTGTTTCATCTCTAGTTAGTTCTTTTTCATCTCCAGTTGGCTCTTTTTCATATTCTCTTGGGCCTCGCTAACTTTATCCAACTTTTCTAAGATATTCTTGAAAAACCTTTTAAGCATCGTTTTAAACTCTATATCCAGTCATTTGTTTTCCTCCATTTCTTTTGTTTGTGATCCCTTCCCTTGTCTCGGCATTTTAACTATGCCAGGAGAACTTCTGTGTTGGATTCAGCCTTATGATACCAGACTTGTACTGGTGGAGTCTCAGGGCTTAAGGGACCACCTTGCCTTCCAGTTGGCCCCGCCCTCCACAGCCTCTGCGTATCATGTGACTGGGTAATGGCTGGAGTGGTTCCTGTGCATGCACGCACTCTCTCGCAATGCCTCTAGACTGCTGCCTTTCCAGCTCCCTTGTGCTATGGGACCACACAAGTCTGGGTCCCCAGGGTTTCGCCCAAAACTGGGGCTTAATAGAGTCAGAAGTGGCACAGTTGGGAGGGTCTTTCTCCCGCCCACTCGTGAAAGCCAGCAGCACAATCAGCAGTCTGTCCTCTGCAGTGCAGTCTTTTGCAACTCTCCTAAATTTCCATGCACTTCTCCCTTTTCACAATCCAAACGCACCCCCAAAAGAGTTTTGGCTGGATCAGGGGTTTAGTATCGTAGGATAAGGAGATCAATGCCTTTGAGAGTCTCTGTATCCCTCCTGCCAGAGAAAGCCAGCCAGGTTCACAGTCACTCCCTCTCTCCACATGCTCCTCTGGGTCTCTGTGAGCCCCTCTCTTTCCTTCTAGTTGTAGAATTTCCACTCAGCCAGCTTTCCTGTGGTTCTGGATGTTGTCCGTTCTGTCTTTTAGTTGTAGTTTTGAAATTGTTGTGCGAGACAGCAGTGTAGGTGTTTACCTACGCCACCATCTTGGATCCCCAGTCTGAGATATTCTTAATAATAGTAAAATATTGGCAGTTCACTCACCAATATAATTATTTTTATTATAGTATTACTTAGTATTAAATTTTTTATTTAAATTATATGTCACAGACCAATGTGATCTAGAATGTTTTTAAGTGTTATGTACTTTTCATTTTGGGGAAAAGAACAAAGAATCCATTTCACCATATTTCTATGACACAAATGAATATTTAGTGACTAACAGACTTATTTTATATCTCAATTATGTTGTGCTCAAATGTTATAAAAATGTCAGAATTTCTCTGAAAAAGTGCACCATGTGTAAATTTCAATTTCTAAGAATCAGTAGCTGAATTTCATGATAGTATTCAAAGTGATTTGAAAGCATTAAAAATTATTGAACAGAGCTTAGACCAGGGACTGGAAAACATTGATCTGTCAAAGGCCCCTTACCACTCTCAAATCAACCTCTTAATCAGTGTATCTCCAATTTTATGAAATCATTAAATACTCAAGATTAAAAGTACTTTTGCTTAAAGTCTCTTTAAACGTTAAAATCCCCTATCTAATTACTAAATATTTCAATGGTATTATATTTTTAATGACTTATAGTCAATGCTAAGAAGAGTGAAATTTATTATTCAGATTATTACATTTGTCTCTCTTTTATCCCCTCCATAACTCCCCTCCACCCCACTCCCACCCCTCCCACTACCCTTACCTTTCCCCCCATTGATAAGTCCATAAGTGTATGATGATATAGATATTCTTTTTTTTAATATATTTTATTGATTTTTTACAGAGAGGAAGGGAGAGGGACAGAGAGCTAGAAACATCGATGAGAGAGAGACATCGATTAGCTGCCTCTGCACGCCTCACACACTGGAGATGTGCCCACAACCAAGGTACATGCCCTTGACCGGAATAAAACCTGGGACCTTTCAGTCCACAGGCCAACACTCTATCCACCGGTGTTGGCAATATAGATATTCTTTTATGAGAATATGGTTGTGTGTATGCTTTTCTTCTAACTTAAAACCAGGAAATTCAACACTTGAGTGTTTGTTGCATTCATTAAATCAAGTGTACCTCCATTGCCCCTAGTTGGGGTTAATTTGCATACGCGTTCTGATTGGATGGTGAGCGTGCTGGTTGGCATGGCTTGTGGGTATAGCGGAATTACAGTCAACTTGCATATTACTCTTTTATTAGATAGGAGAGTCAAGATATGAAACAACCTAAGTGTCCCTTGATGGATGACTGGATAGAGAAGATGTGGTACATATATTCAATGAAATAGTACTCAGCCATAAAAAAGATGAAATATTGCCATTTGGAACAACATGGATGGGTCTTGAGATTATCATGCTAAGTTAAATTAGTCAGATGGAAAAAAAAACAATAACCATATGATCTGACTCGTATGTAGGATACAGAACAGAGAGCAACACATAAACAAACAAAACAAACATAAAAATGAGGTATTTCATGTACCACAACTTCTATATTATTGCTTTGCCTAGCAGATGGCCAGAAAAGCATACACCCAACCATACTGGCTAGCTTTCCAGTACTTGTAGTGGTAAACACAGCATTTCTGGCTGAGATACTGAGAACAACTCTGGTATATGATTTCAGCAAATGGGTGAGGAGATACGCTCATAAGAAATATGCTGTGGTTTTGGTTCTCACAGTGCTAAAATAGCTTCAAGATTCAAGGCTAAAAGTATTATTTTAGATATGCAGCAGGCTAAAATATCCTTACTAATTTTATTCTACATCCGCTAGGCAAAGCAGTAATATAGAAGCTGTGGTCCATGAAATATCTCATTTTTATGATCATTTCATAAAACTAGGTTGAACCTACTCACAGACAAGAAGACTTAGAAGCTATGTTAGTTGAATTTTACAACAGTTACTTTAACTTAAACCCATTTTACACTATTAGTGTAAAGAATATTTTTGAATGTTAAAACTTAAATTTTTTTAAATCTATTTTCCCAAAAGTATTGGAAAAATATTCCCCAATATTAGGCTTAAAATTCTTTGTTTTTCTATAGTGGTGCTATTTTTAAGTTAAATTTACTGGGGTAACATTATATGTGCTCTAGTTGTATAATTCTATAATACATTATCTGTACATTGCATTGTTTGTTCACCACCCAAAGTCAGATCTCCTTCCATCACCATATATTTCATTTAACTTCTTTAGTCTCCTGCCACCTCCCTTCCTCTCTGGTAACTACAATACTGTGTTTGTGTCTATGAGTTTGTTGGTTTGTTTGTTTAGCATCCATGTTTTCTTCTATATATTTTATTGTTTTAGGTCTTACATTCAAGTCTTTAAATTATTTTTTGTGTATGGTATCAGACAGCAATCTAGTTTCATTCTTTTACATGTGACTTTCTAGTTTTCCTAACATCATTTATTGAAGAACTCCTTTCTCCATTATATGCTTTCAGCTCCTTTGTCAACAATTAGTTATCTATGTATTGTTGGTTTATTTCTGGGCTCTAAATTTTGTTCCATTGATCTGTTGTTTTTTCCAATACCACATTTTTTTTTATTGTTGTTGCTTTGTAGTATAATTTGAAGTCAGGGAGTATGATACCTCTAACTTTGTTCTCTATTTCTCAGGATTATTTTGGCTATTCAGGATCTTTTGTGATTCCATAAAGATTCAAAGATTTTTTTGTTCTATTTGTTTGAAAAATTCCACTGAGACTTTGTTAAGGATTGTATTAAGTCTACATATTGCTTTAGCTAATATGATCATTTTAACTATGTTAATTCTTCCAATCCACGAACACTATATCTTTCTTTTTTTGTGTCTTCTCCAATTTCTTTTAACAATGTCTTATAGTTTTCAATGTATACAGCTTTCAGTTCTTTTGTTAAGTTTATTCTTAGGCATTTTATCTTTTTGATTGTAATAATAAATAGATTGTTTTCTTCATTTCTTTTTACTGATTTTTATTAGTAATATATAGAAATGCAATGGATTTTTGTACCTTGATTTTGTATCCTGAAACATTATCGTATTGGTGTATTGTTTCTAATAGTTTTTTGGTGTAATTTTTAAGGTTTTTCTCTATATATAATCAATCATGTCATCTGCAAACCCAGTTTTAATTTTTTTTTTTAAAATTTAGATACCTTTTATTTCTTTCTCTTGCCTGATTACTCAGGCTGGGACTTCTACCACTATTTTGAATAATAGTGACAAGAGTGGGCATCCCTGTCTTATTTCTGATCTTAAAGGAAAAGCTTTCAGTTTTTCATCTCAAAGATGGTGTTATTGATATGTGTCAAAAAGTCCTTTGTTGTAATTGCCCTTCATATTTCAAAATTGTTTTCCGATTTGGGCTATACAAGTAGTTTTCAAAAAACCTCAGTTTATTTCCAGTTCTGAAATATGCACCATGTGACTTTAGGCAAGTCATTCCAAGTCTTTGAATCCCCCTTTCCTCACCTCTAGGTTTGAGTTAGTAAGGCTTGACCTGTGTTCCTCTGAGAGTTGTTATAAATATCAAAGAGATAATTCATGTAAAAATTTTAATAATCAGCCTCAGATAAAAGAAAGTGAAAAAATCCAAACCAATTGATCTTTTGTCACTTAATTCCTATGCAGCTAACATCTACGGGGATCTGTGGTTCTGATGATCATGCACTGAAAGGATTTTTCCCTATGCCTTTTCCTTACATCCCAGGCCATGAAGGAGCTGGTATTGTGGAGAGTATTGGCACAGGAGTGAGCTCAGTGAAACCAGGTGGGTAATGGGCCATAAAAGTCTTTCCATGAACAACCTATCAAAGAACTATCCTTATGCAGTGAAAAAACTTATAATGCATTAACATTACAAGTTAATAATAATGTTATTTTATTACTTAATGTTGTAGAACTATTAATTTATAGAAGAAATAAATTGGCTTATCTCTAGTTCTTTTTTAATTAAATCTTTATTATTCAGATTATTACATTTGTTTCTCTTTTTTCCCCTCCATAGCACCCCTCCACCCAGCTCTTAACCTTCCCTCCCTCCCATTGATCTCATCCATAGGAGTATGATTTTTGTCCAGTCTCTCCCTGTATATCCCTCACCCCTTTCCCCTGAGAATTATCAGTCCACTCCCTTTCTGTGCTCCTGATTCTAGTATATTCACCAGTTTATCTGTTGATCAAATTTTTAATTCACTTAATCTTTAGATTCACTTGTTGATAGATATGTATTTGTTGTTCATAATTTTTTATCTTTTACCTTTTTCTTCTTCCTCTTCTTAAAGAGTACCTTTCAGCATTTCATATAATACTGGTTTCGAGTTGATGAACTCCTTTAGCTTTTTCTTCTCTGTGAAGCTCTTTATCTGCCCTTCAATTCTGAATAATAGCTTTGATGGATAGATTATTCTTGGTTGTAGGTTCTTGCTATTCATCACGTTGAATATTTCTTGCCACTGCCGTCTGGCCTGCATCGTTTCTGTTGAGAAATCAGCTGACAGTCATATGGGTGCTCCCTTGTAGCTAATGAACTGTTTTTCTCTTGCTGCTTTTAATATTCTCTCTTTGTCGTTTGCTCTTGGTATTTTAATTATGATGTGTCTTGGTGTGGTCCTTTTTGGATTCCTTTTATATGGGGTTCTGTGTGCTTCCTGGATGTGTAAGTCTATTTCTTTTATCAGATGTGGGAAGTTTTCAGTCATTATTTTTTTTAATTGGTTTTCAGATTCTTGCTTTCTCTCTTCCTCTGGCACTCCCACAATTCTGATGTTGGTACGTTTGAAGCTGTCCCAGAGTCTCCTTACATTATCTTCACATTTTTGGATTCTTTTCTCTTCTTGCTTTTCCAGTTGAGTGTTTTCTGGTACTTTATATTTCAAATTTTTGACTTGATTCTTGCATTTCTCTAGTCTGCTCTTAGGACTCTGTATAATATTTTTTATTTCAGTCAGTGTATGTTTAATTTCTAGTTCCATCTCTAGTTGGTTCTTTTTCATCTCCTCTTGGGCCTCGCTAATTTTATCCAACTTTTCTATGATATTCTTGACAAACCTTATAAGCGTGGTTTTGAACTAGATATCCAGTCATGGTTTTTTTTTCTCCATTTCTTTTGTTTGTGATTCCTTCCCTTGTCTCGGCATTTTCACTCTGCCGGGGAAACTTCTGTGTTGAATTCAGCCTTATGATAGTAGGCTTGCAAAACCAAAGAAACCTTTGTTGAGCTTGGGATGGGTGGAGTCTCAGGGCTTAAAGGACCACCTTGCCTTCCAGTGGGCCCTGCCCTCTATGGCCCCTGAGTCTCACGTGACTGGGTAATGGCTGGAGCGGTCCTTGTGCGCACGCACCCGCAGTGCCTCCAGACCGCTGCCTTTACAGCTCCCCTGTGCTCCAGGATCACACGAGTCTAGGTCCCCATGGTTTCGCCCAAAACAGGGGCTTAGTGGAGTCAGAAGTGGCACAGTTGGGAAGGTCTGTCTCCCGCCCACTCTCGAAGGCCAGCAGCACAATCAGCAATATGTCCTCCAAGCAGTGCTGTGTGCGCCGCCACCAGCCCTCTGATCTTTTGCAACTCCCCTAAATTTCCATACACCTCTCCCTTTTCACAGTCCAAACTCCCCCCGTATGAGTTTTGGCTGGATCTGGGGTTTAGTGTGGTAAGAGAAGGGGTTCAATGATGTTGGGAGTCTCCATTTCCCTCCCACCAGAGAAAGCCGGCCAGGTACTCCGGCACCCGCTCTCTCAGCGTGCGTGTGTCCGTATCTCAGCTTTTTGCAGTTCCTCTGGGTTTCTGTGAGCCCCTCTCTTTTCCTCTAGTTGTAGAATTTCCACTCCGCCAGCTTTCCTGTGGTTCTGGATGATGTCCGTTCTGTCTTTTAGTTGTAGTTTTGAAATTGTTGTGCGAGGCAGCAGTGTAGGTGTTTACCTATGCCTCCATCTTGGATTCCCCTCTCCTAAGGGGCTTTCTTAATTTCCCTAGATACTTTACGTATGAGTCATGTTTTCTAAAAATATCTCTAGGTTCTTGTATTTAGTCACACAGTTTCCCTGCTGTCATCTCTAGCAATCCAGGGGCAGTGGTTGGGCCAAGTATGCATTCATAGCTGCTGAAAGCCAATTCCAGCATTTCATAATTGCAAGAGTTTCATTGAAAGGTTGATGGAACGTGGAGACTCAACAAGGGCTGAGTCACATATGTTATTGCCTGTTAGGAATGCTAAAGGCATTTCCCCAAACCTGAAAAGGATGCATAAAAGAATTGCTTGCTGCCAGATAGCTCAGGACATTTTAATCTACATGTCATTGCCTCCTACTGGCCAAACATCTGAACAACCTGAGGTAATTCCCCATTCTGACAATGGACTGTGTATATGAAACCATACCCTTTGATGTGTATATCTACCTCAACTTAGGACAATTTGTGTTAATAAAAAGCAAGGGGTCCTGAGATGAAGAGAACTTGGTTTCTTTAACCAGGCTCCTCTGGTGCTCCCAACCCCCAAATATCTTTTAAAATTATGTTTCATCTCTGGACTCTTATTTAATTTATGCACAGCCCTTCTCAATATTGCTGAACCCTTATAGATGCTGGATAAAGACCACCAGCATTACATAGCCAAATAAAAGTTGAGAGAGGAAACGGTGGACTTCTAAATAGTTTGAAATGATCTTAGGTTAAGGGACAGATATATGACATTGAATGGGTTTGACAAATGAATAAATGTTCTCAACAACTAGTACATAAAACTTGAATTTTCATTATTAGGATGATAATGCTATTTCAAAGAATCAAAGAAAGTAAGTATATGCTCTTTCCCAGACATATCAAAAGGGACCTTGGCATACGTATTCTGAGCATGTCTGAAATGATCAGAGTGAATAAAAGCAGTCACGCAGGTTAAGATACTAGAAACACTCAGAGCCTGTAGCCATTCACACAAAGAGTTAGGAAAGTGCATGGTCAGAACATTCACAATTTGCCATCAAGGTATTCATTTGTCAAGCAAGTATGGCTGTCTACCCTGCATATGACACTGGTTATAGTAGGAAGGACAAAAGTAGAAAGTTATGGCCTTTGCATCTCCAAAAACATAAGGCAAATAGGATGGATATATACTGTAACTACTCTTCAGCTAGAAAAAGTGCAAGTTTTATTGAAAATGATGAGCACTTGAAGAGAAAGGATGAGAGCAGAACTTCCAAATATGAGATCCAGTACCTTTGGTCAGTGAAGGTAAGATGTGCCTTATCTAAACCTACAAGAGACTTTTTTTTTAATGCCAACTAAGCTCTGCAAGAGGCCAAAGAGGAGTAATTTCTGCACTATAAACATTTGTAAGGACCAGTATAGCAACAATATTGTAGACCTCTGACAAGGCCTTTGTAAGTTGTGATGATCATGTTAATTTTCTTCCCCGACCCTATTTAGTCTGTCACTCAAAGGTCCAGGAAGGCTAGCTAGTGACTGGATCAAATGTAATCAATATTCCTCCCACAACTCTTCAACTTAAAAGCCACCCTCCATAAAAAGTGCTCCAGAAGCAGGAAGAGGGATTACTTTTATTCTCTAAAGTTACCATGTCTTGGAACTTAGCCTCATTAAAGAAAAAGATGTCAGAGGTCTCTCTGCTATGGGTCAGTGTGTAGAGACTATGGGGAGGCCTCCTAATCCTACTTAATAAAAGAGTAATATGCAAATTAACCATCAATCTGTCACAAACATGGCGGCCCCTATAGCCACAAGATGGTGGTTCCCAGTCTCCTTAGTCCTGCCACTGGAGTGTTTGAGCCTGTTGGCCTGGCCAAGGGTGGTGGATTTGCTGTTTTCATATGATGTTTTTGTTATTTTTGTATCATCTCTTTGTTGTTCTTATATCATTTTGTTATTGTTTATTTATTAGTAAACTCATATTATTTTCATATACATTTTACTCATTTCCTTTCATCTCTCATACTTCTATTATAGAGAAAGGAAAAATAGCAATATTAACATGTTCCCTCTAATTAATTCCCTTTTAATATGCACAAATTTCGTGCATCAAGCCACTAGTACCAATATAATAGTGAGAGTGGATAAAATAACCAGTGGCATTTTATTTCATATATGTGATAGCAATAGAACTATACATGAATAGCATGAATCCGGGCAGTGGGACTCAGTAAAGAGAGTTCTGCTGTTATGTAGACAGGCCACTTTAAGCAGGTGACAACTACTGTAGAACTTAAAATATTCCAAGGGATTAAACTAGATGACATCTCTAAGGTTTATTCCTGATTTCATTATTCTATTTCCAGAAAAGAGGCAAGCCAACTTACAACTCTCTATCAAACAGGGAATACCTCCAAATTTCCATTATTTGCCCAAAAGAATAATGGCATTTCTGAAACCAGGTTATATGATTTCTTCTGCAAAACAACCATGGGAAATGTTAAACTGGCTGCTTTAATCTGTCCACACTGAGTTTTCAAGTCATCCAATGAAATCTTTATAAACATATTATGGTATTTCTGCTCCAATAATAATTTTAACTAATGCTCTCTTCCCCCCTCCTCCCTAAATATAGGAGATAAAGTCCTCACACTCGCTATTCCACAGTGTAGAGAATGCAATTCCTGCCTGCACAGCAAAGGAAACTTCTGTGAGAAACAAGAGTTAGTAAATTAACTCCTTACTCTTTTACTAAATTGTTTATATTGTGTAAGCATGGGCCTGTAGCTAAAGATGCTCACTTTTCTCTTTAAACTCCATGTCTGTGCCGGTACCTGTGCCTGTGTCTGTGTCACTGTGGATTAGTATTCTACCTTGTTCCGGATTAATGATGGATGGGACGAGCAGATTTACCTGCAAAGGAAAAAAGATTTATCACTCTTTCCGCACAAGCACCTTCACTGAATACACTGTTGTGCCTGAGTTTGCAGTGGCAAAAATCGATGCTGCTGCTCCTATGGATAAAATTTGTCTCATAAGCTGTGAAGTACCTACAGGCTATTGGGCTGCTGTTCACTCAGCCAAGGTGAGAAAGACCCCTGTGTAATAGTATCTGTCATGGTGATTTGCCTAGAAAACAATAAAACTAGATCAATGTTTCAACTGGTGTTCTGAAAGTCTCAATGGTTGTTTTTATTTGTTGGTTTCTTTGTTGATTTGTTTGTTTGTTTGTTTGTTTGTTTTCTTAATTACACATGTCCTGGTTTGATTCCTAATACAAAAATGTCTTGTGAATTTGTAGGTCACCCCTGGTTCTATCTGTGTGGTCTTTGGACTTGGAGGAATAGGCTCAGCCATTGTCATGGGCTGCAAAGCCTCTGGTGCTTCTAGAATCATTGGAGTTGATATCAATGAGGAAAAATTTCCTCGGGCAAGAGCTTTAGGGGTCACTGATTGTCTGAACCCTCTGAACTTCAAGAAACCAATTCAGCAGGTGATAAAGGAAATGACAGTCGTTGGTGTTGACTTTGCCTTTGAGGCCATTGGACTCGCTGATACCATGGTACGTAAACTTGGGGCACAATGAGTAGATGTTTAATCAATGGACACACCTTACATATCACCCAGAGAAGTAAAAATCTCCTGAACATATGTTTTGGAACTATTAACTCCAAATCAAAAAAAAAAATGCCTTTGAGGCAGTGGGTATTTTATTTAATAAACACATGGTGCTTACTATTTGCCAGGCAGTGTTCTAAATGTTTTAAGAATGACAAATCACTTCATTCTCATAACTCTATGAAGCAGATAGTATTATTATTTTTTTTACAAATAAAGAAGTTGAAGGTTGAGTAACTTACCAAAAGATCATACAAATAGCAGAGTCTGTGCTTTTACCACTAAATTCTACTAGTTCTCTAATGAGATCCTAACATTGGCAGTGTTGAAGTTGAAGCTGAAGTAGCATTTGCTCAGGAAGAGGTTAGAAATTTAGGAACTTCACAATTCCTTCCACCTCTGGTGGTAATTGCTACTTATCAAAGGAAATGTACTTATATTGATGATTATCATTGTCAGCTTGCTGCTTGGGATTCCTGCAATCTGAGCTATGGTGTCTGTCTGATTGTTGGGGTGGCTCCAGCAAACACAAAGCTTTGTCTTGAAGCAGAAATGATTGTCACTGGACGGACAATGAAGGGTGTATGTCTAGGAGGTAGGTGGATGAATAGATGGGACCAGTTTGCTGATCTCATCAAATCATTTTTAACATTGTAGAAACATGGAATTCAAAATTCCTCTCTTGAAGAAATGCAACTATAATAGTAGAAGTTTGCAAAGATTTCTCCTCCAATGAGTTTGTGTATTTTGCAAATCAATTTTAGCTTATTTAAATAATCAACTTTTTAAAGTTTAAATAAAATAATATTTCATGCAAAATAGTTTTGGCATTTTTTCAGTGTTTAGAATAATTCAGCCAACTTTGGTTCTACATTGGTGGCTTCAGTTTGTTGTGCTATTTTAATAGCAATGCCTTTTGGATAATTATATCCACCAACCTGGTGTTTTGGCACTGATTTTTTGCCTTCCAACCCGATTCCTGATTACTGAGCAACAATGTGCAACAGCTTTAATAAATTAACATTCCCATCTTAGGATAGTAAGTTCCCAAGCCATCACCATATGTGTAAATAAAGAGGAGAAAATGGTTGTGCAATAGTAAACCCAGCAGGTGGGTCGGTGAAAAGGGTTATTTTCCACTCAGTAGCATGTAAATATTAACCCAATTTTTCTTCAAAAGAGTTCTAGGTAACAGAACTGTTTATGGAAGCCACATTTAGAAGCAGTAGTCAATGGCTTCTGATATATAAATCAATTATTTTTTTATGTTCAATGGTAAATCTCCATGATTTATTTGATTTTTTTCCTTTTTGTTAGTTTTGTATTTCCCAAATCTTATTACAATAGCTTTTTTTGTTTTGCAGATTATAAAACCAGAGACTGTGTTCCCCAACTAGTGACTTGTTATCTGCAAAATAAAATTAATATAGATTTATTAGCAACTCAACAGCTTCCTTTTGACCAAATCCACAAAGCTTTCGAGTTGTACCATGCTGGAAAAGTGTGAGTATTTTATTTTAGAATCTTCCATATTTCAAACTATATTCAGAGAAAATCATTCTTCAAGCATTTCTAAGAGGCTTTGTTAGAAAGAAATGGCTACTTGGGTCTTCAGTATTTTTTATATGTTCCACCCTATTTCCTACTAGGATAAGAAATGGTTTAACTTCAGGCCCTTCTTTGAGAAAGACCCACATCAACCTATTTCAAAGAAATGCTCAAGAATTTAGTATAACATTAAGAAACATTCTAACCCACATTAGTCAATTATGTGTTATTTTTCTGGTTAAAGAAATAATCTAGAACAGTGGTCAACAAACTCAAGAGTCAACAGAACCAAATATCAATAGTACAATGACTGAAATTTCTTTTAAGAGCCAAATTTTTTAAACTTAAACTTCTTCTAATGCCACTTCTTCAAAATAGACTTGCCCAGGCCATGGAATTTTGTGGAAGAGCCACACTCAAGGGGCCAAAGAGCCACATGTGGCTCACAAGCCACAGTTTGCTGATCACTGATCTAGAATAAATGAGCTGACTTTACTAGAGTCTTTCAAGGGATCTTAGAGGCAAAAGTTTAGACTCCACCCAGGATACAAATCCTTTCTGCATTATTTCTGACAAATGGTCAGTCTGCTTTAGCTAGCACACCTTCAGGGGTAGATTATTCACTCATTGTGTTCATACATTCATTTACTCAGTCAAAACATATGTAGTGATGGCACACTCTATGCCATGAGTGTCCTTAGTGCTAAAGATATAGAGGAAAACAAGCAATAAGCAATAAATGGGGGATTAATCCTGTGATGAATGTTTTGATTTCCTCATTCTGATTGCAAGCACATCTTCCTTTTTCAACTGTACCTATATTCTTTATTTATTAAGCAATTTTTTAATAAGTTTAATCTATGTTTTTAAGTTTTACACTGCTAAACCTTGTTGGTTTTGACCTATTATGTCAGCCATTAAATCAGAAATGAAAAGTCAAGGAATCTCTTATAAAAATATAGGAACAAATTAAGGAGAGTGGAGGAAAGGGAGCAAAACTGACAGGGTGACTATTATTTCTTGTTTCTCAAGTGTAGTTAACAAAGACTTCAATTTGCCAGAAAGGTTCTACTCATCTGGATTGCTCAAAACCCAAAGTAAAAATGGTAACCCATTTTTTCTTCTCTAACTAGACATAGGACTATATTCTAGGGCTAGTCAAAGCTTATCAGAAGTTGCAGCAGAGAGTTTAAAAGTTTTTGTGGTCATGCAGCCAAAAGAAACAGTGCTGAAAGCTGAGGGCTTCCATTTATTGCTGGTCCAGATGGCGATACAAAAGATATCCCAATCAGGTGGTGTGATGATATTTCATATAGGTGAACTAAGGTGAAGATGGAGTTGGGGTTGGACATAGTTAGGCAATGCAGACTCTCATGATATAGTGCATAATTGCTTTGCTGAAATCATTGTTTCTCAAGCAATTCAAACATTTTAACATTGCACTTTTATGTTTCCAGCATCCGCTGTATCCTGGTGTTCTAAGATCCAAGATGATAAAAGGTACAAGAAAATCCTTGGACACTTCCTTCTATTCCTGTTTCACTTTTCTATTGGTTCTAGTGCAGTGGAATAAGGGGCATCAGAGGTGGAAATGCAATGTGATTGTGCAAAATAAAACAAGTGTATTTTGAATGCAATCATAATAAAATAACTTCTCAGAGCACAAATCTATAATAATAAAAGCATAATATGCTAATTAGATCTGACATAATCATAATAAAACAACTTCTCAGAGAACAAATTCTATCTAATAAAAGAGTAATATGCAAATTGACTATACCTGTGCTACATTCACAAGCCATACCCACCAGCCACGCCCATCAGCCCATCAGAGCGAGTATGCAAATTAACCCAACCAAGATGGCTACAGCTACAGAGAGAACAGGAGGAGGCTTTGGTTGCCCCTAGCAATGGAGGAAGCCAAGCTTTCCACACACCCTGGCCTGCCGAAACCTCCACTTAAGGCAATAAAGTTTTAATGGCTGCTACCAAGTTTCAATTGTAGATGATAAATAAATCCCAGAGCCAGGGCCTCCACTTGGGTCACCTGGAGGTGTGACTGGCCTGCAAACCACCACAGGCCCCTCACCCAGGCCACCCCACGCCCCAAGGGAACACCCACCCAGATCCAGGACACCCTTCAGGGCAAACCAGCTGGCTCCTACCGGTGCACCAGCCTTCTATTCTATCTAATAAAAGAGTAATATGCAGATTGACCATCATTCCAACACACAAGATGACTGCCCTAATGCAGTCAAAAGATCCTGCCCCCATGTGGACACAAGATGGTCACCACAAGATGGCCAGCAGGGCAGTTGGCAGGGACCAGGCCTGCAAGGGAGGGCAGTTGGGGGTGACCAGACTAGCAGAGGAGGGAAGTTAGGGGTGACTGGGCCTTCAGGGAAGGGCATTTGAGGATGACTGAGCCTACAGGGAAGGGCATTTAGGGGTGACCAGGCCCTCATGGGAGGGCAGTTAGGGGCAAACAGGCTGGCAGGGGAGCAGTTAGGCATCAATCAGGCTGGCAGGGGAGTGGTTAGGGATGATCAGGCTGGCAGGCAAAAGCTGTTAGGGGCAATCAAGAAGACAGACAGGTGAGCAGTTGAAAGCCAGCAGTTCTGGATTGTGAGAGGGATGTCCAACTGCCCATTTAGGCCAGATCCTATCTGGACATTCCTCAAGGTGTCCCAGATTGGAGAGGAAGCAGGTTAGGCTGAAGGACACCCCCCCCCCTCCTCTTCGTGCATGAATTTCATGCACCGGGTCTCAATTCAAATAAAAACCTATGAAAAGGTCTCTGATGAGCAGCCACCATCACTTTTTCATTAACCATTTTATTCTCCAGCACCTAGACCAAGTTGTGGCATATATTACTTGGCACAATAAAGAAAAGTTGATAAATGAAGGAATAAATAAAATATGAGAAAGGCATTAGGACATTATTTTTTTAATCCTCACCCAAAGATATTTTTCATGAATTTTTAGAAAGAGTAGGAGAGAGATAGAAAGACAGAGAGAAATGTTGATGTGATAGAAACACATCAATTGGTTGCCCCCTTCAGAAGCCCAGACCAGGGACCAGGCTGGGAGCAGCCTGCAACCCTAAAATCAAGGTACATGCACTTGACTGGAATCGAATCCAGGACTCTTTGGTCTGTAGGCTAATACTGTATCCACTGAGCAAAACCAGCAGGGTGACTATTATCTTTTGCTTCTCAAGTATAATTAACAAAGACTTCAATTAGCCAGAAAGGTCCTACTCATCTGAATTGCTCAAAACCCAAAGTGAAATGGGCAGTGAGGAAACCTGAATCATTAAATGTTTGGACAACCTCTGAAAAGTTCAAATCATAACAGTTTTGGGAAAATGAAGAAAGTGTTCAGCTTACTGCATTATAATGAAAATTGTTGTAGAGTATATAAGTCACAATATATGTTCTGAAATATAGAACATTTCTTGGAGGATCCAGGAAATATTTTTCCACAATGAGGGAATAAGGACACATACGTAATACCTTAATCAATAAAGAAAAAATAACTAATTAAATACCTGTAAAAGCTATGAAAACTATACTCAACTACAAAATATAAGATGCCATTGAAGTGTGACATATTACTTTAATATTGGGATGGGAAGACTGAGAGAAGTTTACAGGGGTTTTTTTGCCCCTTGGACTCCATAACATAAAGGACATGTCAATGCCATAGGATAAAAACTATGACTGGAGATGGTAGAGGAAAGGTCTTCAAGGAATCTCAGCTGTGTGAGTGTCCACAGTACCCCTACATACTGATATTCTTCTTGAGAGGATTCAGCTCAGATATTTTGGCACTTGGCTTCCACTAAGGAAGCAAGTCCCCTTATGTTATTGTCACAGTCCAGTTTTATTTCCTAGTTAAATACAGAAAATTTACATTTAGAAAGAAAGAGCGTCCAGATGAGCAATTACAAAGCTCTTCCCTGTAGAAATTGTTTTTTCCATAACATGAATGCCTGTGACTCTCATTTATGGGATCAAATCCTCATAAGATCTTAGATGCTCCTGAGTGTAAATCAGTCAACTTTTAAATCTTCTGTGTGCATGCATATAAGCATTACCATTGGACACAGACACTGGGAAGGGGAAGGGTATGAGTTGGGGGTGGGAAGTTATTGGGTATTAAGGACACATATGTGATATCTTAATCAATAAAGAAAATTTTAAAAAGAGAGAGAATTTGGAGTGGTGAACACACAATACAATATACAGATGTTGTATTATAGAAATGTACACTGGAAACCTATTTACTTTTATTAACCAATGTAACTGCAGCAAATTCAATTAAAAATTATTTATTTATTTATTTTTGCACTAATAAAATTTTAATATAAAAAAAAATCAGAAAACAGAAAAAAAAATTAACCAATCACAATTAAGGTGGAAAGAGACAAAATTATAAGGCAGCCATACATGGAATGATTTCATTTTAATAAAGGACCCAGAAAATGGGACATTTAAAATCACTGTTCAGGCCACTGTGCCACTGGAACTGCAGTATAGCTTGTGAGTCTTCCAACTTGCTGGAAGATGCTATCAGAAAAAAAATCAAAGCCAAACTCCTTATGTTAGGCTGAGCATAAATGAGCATAAATGAGCATGGCTGTCTCGTCCTTTCCTAAAAGTCACAAATTTTCCTGACGTCTCCGAAGGTGAATCTAGATGACTCAGGTGCAAAGGGGCCACATCATTGGTTTTAATTTCATAGCATCTCCAACGATGCTCTCTGGGTGATGTGAACCATTCTGTATTGAGCAGAAATTTCCCTACAGAACACCCACAGAGGGTTCTCACCTGGCACTGTAGCAGTTTTGAATGAATCTAGTCATTATTCTTATTCTATCAACGGGTCTGGGAGCCCCATATGCAAGAACATTCTTTGGGGTTTTGTGCTGTTGACATACAGTTCACATGTTCAGTACTAGCTACCATGTGTCTAAAGAACTTAATACACTCAATGCTGAAGGTTCCTCCTAGATCTAATCCTTTAAAAGGAGAAAAACCAGGCAGTGACATTTAGTAGTAGACTGGTAAAAAAAAACGCAATTACATTTTCTCCTTTTAACAAAGGCCTGACCGCTCAAAATGGCCACCTCTCTCTTTTTTTCTAAGGATGATTCAAAATATAGGAACAGACCTGACTCAGCTGATTTGATTAGGGAAAAAATGAGGTGATTTGGGGTGGGATGAGAAGAGAGAACACACAGCCTCTGTAGATGGTACTATTTCTAACCCTACACTCCAGTGCAGAACCTTTGCCTAAAGAAAAAAAAAATGAGACGAAATAAATGAGTTTTAAGATAAGCCGACATTGAAGCAACTTTCAACCAGAGAGGGAGAGACACTCTATCTTGTTTACACCATTTTTATTCACCATTATTTTCACCAACTCAGCGAATATCTGAGAAACAGTGGACAACCAGTAAATATCCTCTATGCTAGTAATAAAAACCCAGCGACCATAACAGCAGGATGAGGAGAACTATGGGTGGGCCAGTCACCATGATGTGCACTGACTACCAGGGGCCCAGACGCTCAACGCAGGAGGAGGGCGAGAGGAGCACAGTGAGGCCTGGAGGCACATGCTATGGCCCAGGTATTCTAGGAACCACAAGCCCGGAGCTTGCTCTCCAATAATAAATAAAGAAATTAGAAGGGGGAAAAAGAAAAAGAAGAAGAAGAAGAAAGCAGCCAATGCTGCCACTCTGGGAAGAATGGCTCCAGGAGAGAAAGGCCTCCCCAGCCCTCTCCTGGCCCAGCTGGCACACCGCAGACTCGCAGGGACTCACTGGTGAAACGCAGCCCCTCTAACTCCCAAAGCCGGTGGCACTGACAGCTGCTTCCTGCCAAGCTCCATAGTGGACATAGCGCTGCCTGTCCACCTCAGCTCTGACTTTAGGCTTCTGGCTTCCTGCCCACCGCTTCTCATACTATGTGTGCCTGGGAGTGCGGTTTTACCCCCCTCTACCCCTCACCCCCATCCAATAGCGCCGCGGCACAGGCAGAGAGTGGCAGGACACAGCCACCAGCACTGGCTGGGCATCGATTTGGCCGCTGACTGAGGTCCATATGCAGTTACACTGTGTGTTTACATTTGTAAGGAAGCAGAGCAGCCCACGTCTGCTGCCAGCCTCACCTTCTAGGCTAAGAAAGGCCCACTGGTCTCCGTGTTTCTCCTCCTGTCCATAATAAAAACCTCTTGGGGATGAATGACCCCAGCGATGGCCCCAACACATGCTGGGTGTCACTGTCACAGACATTCCCAGTCATTACAGCCTGTTCCTTAGCCTACAGTGCCCTTCTCCACCCACTGCCACTCCTCACCTGTTACCCTATTTGAAATGTGAGCAAGAACTCAAATGCCCTCTGTCAATAGCTCCCTTGCCCTACTTTCTTCCTCTAAAAACCTTGCATTTTAAAAAATATATATTTGATTGGTTTTGGAGAGGGAAATAGAGATAGAAGCATCAATGATGATAGAGAATCATTGATTGGTTGCCTCCCTGCATGTTCTAAACTGGGGACGGATACCTCCCTTAGTCTCTCCCCTACCCCTCTCCCAGCCAGCAGGCCCCTGGTGGTAACATGGCACCAAGAGAAGGAGAGGTGAGAGAATTTCCAAACCATAAAACATCATTGTATACATTGTAGGAGAGGTGGCTATTTTTATTTTATATCTTTTACATTTCCTTTTAAACCCTTGTTTATTTTCCTTATTTTTATTTTAATGATCCTCCTTCCTCTCCCTTTATATTGTTCTCATCCTCTTCCTTCCTCCCTCATTCATAGCTTTCATTTTCCTTCTTCCTCTTCTCTTCAATTTTTCTGTTTCTCTCTTTCCTTTCTCCCTCCCTCCCTGATTGGTGTGCAGTGGCGATGAGTCACCCTGAGGTATGAGATACTACCAGTCTAAACTGGTGAGAAGAGACCAGAGGAGTTTGCACTTCTGCATCAGCCAGAAGGAAAAATGGAGCAAACTGGACTCTCCACAGACACAGCTAACAAAGTAAGTCACGGTTTCTTCTTGAAATGTGTATGACCCTATTAGTAGGTAAAATATAATATCTAATGCTACATTGAAGTTCCCATGAAATATGTGTGACCACGCTTTACACAGTGCAAGTATTCCACTGTGTAAATTAAATTTTAAGAAACAAAATCATAACTGTGATAAAGAACTGCTGTTATTTGAAGAAACATCTTACTCTTTCTGTAAAGTAAAATAATCCTTCATAAAACTAAAGTCATCCTCCATGTGCAGTCATTAATTAATTTAGGGGGGAAATCAATCAATAAATATATAAGCTTAATCTGTATATAGATTTAAAAATAAAAATGCAATAAATAAATAATTTATAAGACACAGAAACTAGGTACCAAGGTATGATAAAATGTTCTGTATGATTTTTATGAGTGAAACTGAATAAAAACCAAAATTAATACTTCTGTATCATTTTTTAATTAAATCTTTATTATTCAGATTATTACATTTGTTTCTCTTTTTTCCCCTCCATAGCCCCCTCCACCTGGGTCCCACCCTTCCCTTGACCCTTATCTCCCTCCCATTGACCTCATCGATAGGTGTATGATTTTTGTCCAGTCTCTCCCTGTACACCACTCACCCCTTTCCCCCTGAGAATTATCAATCCACTCCCTTTCTGTGCTCCTGATTCTATTATATTCACCAGTTTATTCTGCTCATCAAATTTTTAATTCACTTAATTTTTAGATACATATTTGTTGTTCATCATTTTATCTTTTACCTTTTTCTTCTTCCTCTTTTAAAAGAGTACCTTTCAGCATTTCATATAATACTGGTTTCAAGTTGATGAACTCCTTTAGCTTTTTCTTCTCTGTGAAGCTCTTTATCTGCCCTTCAATTCTGAATGATAGCTTTGCTGGATAGATTATTCTTGGTTGTAGGTTCTTGCTATTCATCACGTTGAATATTTCTTGCCACTGCCGTCTGTCCTGCATCATTTCTGTTGAGAAATCAGCTGACAATGGTATGGGTCCTCCCTTGTAGGTAATGAACTCTTTTTGTTTTTCTCTTGCTGCTTTTAATATTCTCTCTTTGTCGTTTGCTCTTGGTATTTTAATTATGATGTGTCTTGGTGTAGTCCTCTTTGGATTCCTTTTATATGGGGTTCTGTGTGCTTCCTGGACTTGTAAGTTTATTTCTTTTATCAGATGTGGGAAGTTTTCAGTCATTATTTTTTTAAATAGGGTTTCAGATTCTTGCTTTCTCTCTTCCTCTGGCACCCCCACAATTCTGATGTTGGTACACTTGAAGCTGTCCCAGAGGCTCCTTACATTATCTTCACATTTTTGGATTCTTCTCTCTTCTTGCTTTTCCAATTGAGTGTTTTCTGATTCTTTATATTTCACATTTTTGACTTGATTCTTGCCTTCCTCTAGTCTGCTGTTAAGTCTCTGTATACTATTTTTTATTTCAGTCAGTGTATATTTAATTTGCATCTAGTATTGCTATAGACAGATAAGTAAATAGGTATCACTGGTTTCACTGGTTTCACATTACAGCACTGTAAATTACTATTCACACATATGATTGCTATAATTGAATGCATTTCAAAGCAACATAACCAAAATGATCAGTCAGCAGAGTAGAAATGAATTTAACTATGTTTTTCTTCTAATTTTAGTTTCATGGCAGTAAATTTTCATTTATTTTTTTTTTTTGGTTTATTTAATTAAATAGGTGATTTTATGCAGGGCAGCCATTGCCTGGAGGGCAAATGCTCCCATGTCCATTGAACTACTTGAAGTTGATCCACCAAAGGCTTGTGAGGTTCGAATTAAGGTAAATGTAAATGAGACTTTTTGCATATATGCATGTGGAGATCTGTGTTTACAATAATTTTACAACTTTAGAAGAACAAGTGTCATTTTCTATTTAAAAATAAAGGTATCTCTGATTTACAAGTAGATCTGTATTAACATATATATTAGTGAGATTATTTAATTTTGTTAAAGTAACACAAATATAATAAATGCTGAAATGTCTTTTAAGGTTTTAAATACATTTTTTTAAATACTTTCAAAGTCAACACAGGTAATTATTGACCCAAAAACTTCTTGGGTTTTTCACAATTATAAAGTTACTAGAGGCCCAGTGCATGAAATTCATGCATGGGGATGTGTGTCCCTGAGCCCAGCCTGTACCCTCTCCAATCTGGGACCCTTAGGATCAGGCCTAAATGGGCAGTCGGATATCCCTCTCACAGGACTGCTGGCTCCCAACTACTTGCTTGCCTGCTTTCCTGATTGCCTCTAACCACCCTCCCCTGCAGGCCTGGTCACCCCTAATTGCCCACCTCTGCAGGCCTGGTCCCCCCAATCTGTCTCTCCTGCAGGCCCAATCACCCTCAGCTTTCTTCTCTGTCGGTCTGGTCCCCCTCAATTGCCCTCTCCTACAGCCTTGATCGCCCCCAACTGCCCTCCTTTGCAGGCCTGGGTCCTCCCAACTGCCTTCCCCTGCTGGCCATCTTGTGGTGTCCATCTTGTGTCCACATGGGTCAGTCATCTTGTATGTTGGGATGATGGTCAATTTGCATATCACATTTTATTAACTAAGATAGAGGCCTGGTGCACAGGTTAAGGTGGGTGCCTTCTGGTTTGCCCTGAAGGATGTCCAGAGTCAGGTTGCAGTTCCCTTGGGATATGGGGCAGCCTGAGTAAGGGGCCTGTGGTGGTTTTCAGAATGGCCAATCCTGCCCTCACCTACCCCGTGACCCAAGTGGAGGCCCTGGTATCTAGAATTTATTTATCTTCTATAATTGAAACTTTGCAGCCTTGAGTGGAGACCTGGGTCCACTAGGGTGTGCAGAAACATTGGCTTCCTTTACTGTCGTGGAAATCCAAGCCTCCTGCTCACTCCCTGGCTGCAGCCATCTTGGTTGGGTTAATTTGCATACTCACTCCTGATTGGCTGGTGGGCATGGGTGTAGTGGAGTGGTGGTTAATTTGCATATTACTCTTTTATTAGATAGGATTCCAAATGCTGTTATATAATAGGACAGACATTCTTCTCAGCCATGGCTGAGAAGACAAGGGCACCCTTTCCCAACCCAGCTTCTACTTATAGAAATCTGTGGAACCCATCAAGCATATCAACATAGGCATAATCAGTGTCCCAGAAGGAGGAAAGGGGGCCTAGAAAATTGAAAAAACATAATTGCTGAAAATATTTCCAAATATGCTGAAAAACATTAGCCTACATATTTGAGAAGCCCAATGAATTTCAAGTAGGATAAACATAGAGACCTACACATATCATAGACATATTATAGCCAAATTCTGTGTTCAAAGACAAAGTTTTAAAAGAAGCCAGAGAAAAATGACACATCACATATGAGAGAACCCCAATAAAATTAATATAAGAAGCAATGAAATCCAGAGGGTGGAGACATAACTTATTCAAAGTGCTTGAAGAAAAAGCTGTCAACCAAAAATCCAGCAAAATTATCTTTCAAAAATGAAGATGATTTTCTCCAAATTCTGACCAATAGTATGGAAGTTCCTCAAAAAATTAAAAATGGAACTGCCTTACGACCCAGCAATTTCACTTATCCTTTTGGATATTAGCTACTAGTCATGCACCAATATGCCAGGATCAGAATAGGAAACATAACATGTTTTAACTTCTTCTTTTGGGGATAGAGGGAGGGCATTAAGGGCAATGCAAAAGAGAATCATATACACCTTGATACCCAGGAGTCCCCTCTATATATTTAAGTATAGGTATCAAAATAGACCATAAATTTTGGGTTGTCTATTTCATCACATCCCATAGAACACATAGCTTTTCCTGGCAAAGAGCTAGAAAATACTTCAATGACAATGTTAAATTTATTGTGATGTTAAAGAGGCCTAAATAAAATTATAAAGACAGAGACAAACTTAGTGTTTTGGTCTTTTTTCTGAAATAGCTATACTGCATGAGTACAATCAATAACATGTCAAATATATAGTCAAGGTTTTAAAGAATGTATTCTATTGCTGCATTTTTCTGAAAGATCCAATCTTATGACAAAGCATTTTATCTCCAATCATTTAATCACCTTTCAGATTCTATCTTCTGGGATCTGTGGTACCGATCTGCACATCCTGGAAGGAAGAAACAAAGTACCTCTTCCTGCAGTTTTGGGCCATGAAGGAGCTGGAATCGTAGAGAGTGTTGGAGAAGGTGTAACCTCTGTGAAACCAGGTAAGTAACTAGGCAAGATATGGTGCCAATCTTGTAAAATCTCCTTTCCTAACTCACTCCCTGACATTTCCCCAAACCACCCAAACTCATTACATAGTAACAAAAATATTTAAATGCAATCACATAACATATATTAAAAATAGTCAGCCTAAGATTCAGAATCTTCAAAATGTGTGTTTATCTGAAAAAAAAATCAAATAAAAAGAAATTTTCCCTATTCATTTCCATAGAGATTATTTCTAGTCTACCCATCTCAAATTAAACTAAAAGCTGAAATATATACAAGATATTGGAATATCATCAGATTAAAAGTATGTATGGTTAAATTTTTTTCTAGATACACACACATATGATAACATCAAGTTTTATTTGGTTTTCTTTGTTTCTAAAAGAATGTCATTGTTGATGCTTTAAATATTAAGATAATCTGTGTCCTCACCTTGCTTACTAAGTTTCAGTTCATACTGAAGACTGGTAGCATATACCAAATGCCTTCCAGTTTAATAATATGCCCAAATTTTCTATTATAAAGAATAAGAAATTATGTCAATAACCACTGGTCACTCATCTAAAGCCTTACTTTTTAGACTTAAGTTGACCTAACAGAGTAATTGCTATAGGAGCTAAAAGAAGAGTGCTAGGGGGAATGATGCTGAAGAATTGAAAATGAAAATGGTATTTATGCTTTTCTGAGCATATGCTGTTCAGAGTCATAAAGAGATTTCTACACTTTTGTTCATTAGAGTACTAGTACTAGTTTTGAAATAATTTGATGGCAGGAGAGGGTTGTGGGATAATCCTACTTTGATGTTTAAAAAATATTGTATGAAGATTCAGCCTACTGTAATCATGTAAATTTTGCTATTGCTTTTGGATAAAACTCCCTTCTTGAAAATGCCATTTTAAAAAAACAAGGTGTATTTTTTATAGTTGCTATGAATGTGTGTTTTTAAATTTTTGAAATAAAATGTAAGTTGATTTAAAGTAAAAATAAAATTTAAAAGATCTAATTTGCATTAAAACTGATGTGTTTCCAATCCAAAGTGAAATGTAATTAATTTAAGTAATAGTTATCATTAAAACAAATTGATAACATGCACTATAAATAATTTCCTATCAATAAATATAATGTTTATTGTATTCCATGCCTGTGCCCAAGATTTTAATCACTTTGTTCTTCTTTCCTTAGGAGATAAAGTCTTAATGTTACCTCTTCCAGAGTGCAGAGAATGCTGTTTCTGTTTGCACCCCAAGGGAAACGTATGCGTGAAGGAAGAGTTCGTTTCAATTTCTCTGACTTCATTTCATCCAATTTGTTTTCATTGGGATAGGTATTGACTGGGAACTGAAATCCTCTATTTTTATGTCACACAGTATTCTTTCTCCAACTGGATTAATGTTAGATGGAACCAGCAGATTTACCTGCAGAGCACAGAAGATTCATCATCTTTTTGGCACTAGCACCTTCACTGAATATACTGTTGTGCATGAAATTGCAGTGGTAAAAATTGATGATGCTTCTCCAATGAATAAAGTCTGTATCATTAGCTGTGAGGTGCCGACGGGCTTTGGAGCCGTGTTTAACACTGCAAAGGTAAGAATGTACTTTTTGTGCTGTCTGCAGTGACTTTACCTACCTCCTGGGAGCCATGCAATTAGAGAGCTTCTCCAATTAGAGATAAACCAAAGTGGCTTTTTTTTCTCATAGAAATTTATCTTCTGGGTTTGTAGGTCACCCCTGGTTCCACCTGTGTTGTCTTTGGACTTGGAGGAATCGGTTCAGCCATTGTCATGGCATGCAAAGCCTCTGGTGCTGGTAGGATCATCGAGGTTGACATCAACGAGAAGAAATTTCCCAGGGCAAGAGCATTAGGAGTCACAGATTTTCTCAACCCTCGGAACCTCAAGAAGCCTGTTCAGCAGGTGGTAGTTGAAATGACAGGCTTCGGTGTTGACTTTGCCTTTGAGGCCATCGGACTCATTGATACCATGGTATGTGGTTTTGGGGCACAGTGAGGGGAAGTTGCTTGACAACATGTGGGTACATATTAAATTAACTTTATGAAGATATAAAATTACTTTAATTTTTAACTATTTTTGAGCACATCTTATGAGCCTTTCACAGCACCAAGGTATTTATACACTTTATCCCCTTTAATCTTCATATCACTTTATGAATTAAGTACTTATCCCCATTTTCAAGATTTAAAAACCTAATTGTGATTAAGTTATAGCAGCTTGCGGAAGAACTCAAGGGGGTGAGGGGCTGGAGGAGGATACCACATTCTATTCTAATTCTATTCTAATTCTATCCTATCCTATCCTATCCTATCCTATCCTATCCTATCCTATCCTATCCTATCCTATGCTATTCTGTTCTTTTTCTCTCATACAGCACCCCTGAAAATATGTTTGAGTATTGTGAGTCAAAAGAGGTATGATTTCAGGGTACTGAAATGCTAATCAGACTACTGTTGAAATTAGGTTGCGGCTTTGGAGTCATGCCGTCGGAGCTATGGAGTCTGTGTGATTATGGGAGTAGCCCCCAACAGTGCACAACTCTCCTTTGACCCACGGTTGATTAACTCTGGGAGAACCCTAAAAGGCAGCTTTTTGGGAGGTAGGTCTTTGATGCCACATCGCCTTTTCCAGAAACTTGGTCACCCTGCATTGTCCTTGGCAAGAAACGGAGGAATAAAAAGGTAGGAAAAATATACCTCTGTGAAAAAAAATAGGAGACATGTTAAAATAGAAAAGCACACCTCTGTCTTCCTCATAGGTACTTATTACCTGGGAAGGTGGGGAGGAAGATTAACATTTTGATATTATTAAGATATAGAATAATCACATTTCAGGGTACTCAATGGCACTCAGACATTCCATAATTGTTGGGGAGTCATTGTATGTCTCTGAGTGGCTCCCCAGCACAGGATTAAACTAGAAGAAAATCTCAGTGTATTGAACCCCAATTCTCACCATAACAATGTTAACGAAAAAAAAATAATTCATACCTGTAAAGAATTTTGTGAATTTATTTGAGCCAATCTATGGACATATGCTGGGAAGCAGAACTTAATGAACTGAGATAATGCTCCAGAGAATGGAGGGTTACATCTGTATTTATACATTGCGATCAAAGGAAAGGGACGTAGGAGAGTTACATGAAATTTATTGGTGATAGATTAAAGAGGTGGGATAAAGTAAAGCAGGGAAACCTCTGGGTTAGGGTAAAAAGTGAAATGATGGACATGTGCTTCTTTTATAGAAATGAATACAGGATACTGTCACATAATGAACGATAGACAATTAACTTGATAACAATAACGATGAGGGAATGTCCGGATGCCATTTGTTGTGCCCTGAGGGGTCCTGGGAAAAAAGGAAGTTACAAGTTACCAGACATCTCACAGATATGTTATCTTAGAGGCAAAAAGGCAAATGGGCTCAGTAAAGATCTAAATTTATCTTTGTCAGGGAAAATATTGGCCTAGGACAGTGGTTGGGAAACTGCGGCTCTCAAGCCACATGCCATGGTTTACCACTTTCTTGACTAATAAGTTTGCCGACCACTGGCTAAGGCATTACCTTTACCCAGAAGTTTTGACTTTAGGTTAAAGACATTAGTACATTATTAAAATGTTTTTTAAGTGTTTTCCCTACGGCAGGGTCAGCAAACTCAGGCCCTAGGATGTGACTACCCACTATAACCTGCTTGTAGTTAAATATTTTGTGGTTATTTTAGGTCTCTAAGTTTGCAAGACTGCCATGCAGGCCTCCCCTGAGTTTGTCAGGTTAGCATATGGCTCCTTTCATCCACACATTTCTAGTAACAATTTACCAACTGTTAAGGCTGTTGCTTTCCTGTAAGGGAATGCCTCAAGCGAGTAAGAAAACATACAAATCATGACTAATATATATTTGTAACCTTGAAATGATGACATTTGGATAAAATCCAATTGCCATATTTCAAATGGGCCCAAAGGAAGTGGGAAATATTCTTGGGGTCAATGGAGCGGTTTTCCTGGGTTATATTTTGGACAGAGAGAGCATTTGCTGTACACTTTAGGAGCTACTGTAGGAGAAGGTTTCCAGTAATATTGTTTACTCCATGAAATCATCTTTTCAGGACTCCAATGTGTTAGTTCATGTACATGTTGAAGTACAGGGAGTTGGGCCCCTACAGGTAAAATAAGTTTCGATTGGGTCCAAGTCATATATATCTGTCTGGGTCAAAAGTTCCCCCTTTTTGTTGCCATATTCTCTTTTCGTCTTCCATGGCTGCGTGTTGAACCTTTTATTTATTTAATAGGAAGTAAAGAACATTCTCGAGTCTAGATAACTTGACTGTTCAATGCTGCCTGCTTAACTGCAGCATCAGCAAAATTATTTCCTTTTGCTTCCATGGTGGTGGTTTTAGAATGCCCTGGGATTTTTATAATTGCCAATTGTTTTGGTTGCTGTATGGCATCTAAAATTTCTGCAACCAATTTTCTATTTTTTATGGGCTGCCCAGAGGAAATTAAGAAGCCCGGCTACTCCCATAACATTCCAAAGTCATGAGCTACATTAGCGACTATCAGTGTAAATATTGGCTACTTGACCTTTGGCCAATTGACTTGAGTTCAGCTTGCTGGGCAGATCTGATTCCAGGCAGATAAGAACTCTCAATTATACCCACCATGGAACTTATTGCATATACAGCTCGGAAATGTCCTTGTTCATCCTTTAGATAGGATCCACTTCTAAATCAAATTAAGTCAGCATTACTAATAGGAGTTTTCCTGTAAATAGTTCTTAGGAGCAAGAAGGTGGTCAGGATATAAAACACAATTGTGGGTGTCTCCATCCTGTAAAGAGGGTAACAATGTGGCAGGGTTAAGGCGATTACACCAAGTTAAAGTAAATTAGGTGCAGAGGGCAGGAGTACTTCGTAAGAAGCCAGTCAACTGACAGAGAAGTGTTGAGTGTGACGAGAGTTCAGCAAGGATTCAACTGAATGAGGAACATATATAGTTGAAGCGGAGCCCATGACTATCTCTTCTGTCTGTTTACATAACAAGGCTGTAGCGGAGATGGGAGCCCTTTTGCCACTGAGTCTAGCTGCTGACTATAATACCCTAGAGGTCTATGGTGGTCTCGGTGTTTCTGAGTTAGAATTCTTAAAGCATTGCCCTTACTTTCATGTGTGAAAAGGAAGATAAGAAGTTTATAGTTTGGATGCCCCAGAGCAGTAGCTTTAGACAGCTTGTTTCCCTTAAGGGTTCCATTGAATTGGATCAGGTGTATCCAACTTTAATAGGGCATAGAGAAGCTGGGCTATCAATGGAAAGCTTGGAACTCAATTGCTACAATATCCAATCAAGCCCAAGAATCCTCTAAGCTGCTTTTTTGTTTTTGGAAGAGGGAAAGGTAGGAATCCTCTAAGTCTTTCGGAGTTAATCAGTAGCCCATCCTTTGATATGAGATGGCCAAAGTATTTTATTTAAGGTAAGAAAAACTGAAGCTTATTCTTTGAGACTTTATGTCCCTTTATAGCTAACTGTTGCAGAAGGTAAATTTTGTCCTTTTGAGAGTCTAGTAATGTCCTAGAGCATACAAGAAAATCATCCACATACTGAATTAGAGTGGACTCTCTAGAAAATTTAACATCATTTAAATCAGCTTTTAATATTTGGGAGAAATAGGTGGGACTTTCTGTATGTCCTTGGGGCATTACAGCTCAAGTATAATGTCTATCTTCCCAAGTGAAAGCAGAGATATTGACTGTCCTTTTCTACTGGAATGCTGGAAAAAGCACTATACAAATCTATTACTGAAAAATATTGGCAGTCCTCAGGAATAGTTGATAATAAAGTATGTGGATTTGGGACCACAGGATGTGGGAGAATAACTGCCTATCCTATTTATAGCTCTGAGATCCTGCACAAATCTCTATCCTTTCTCATTTGTTTTCTTTATTGGAAAGATAGGAAAATTACGAGGACTTGTACATGGAATTATAAGTTCTCTTTTTAAGTAATCTTGTATAATGGGCTTAATTCCAGCTAAGTGCATCAGGTCTTAGAGGATATTGGCAAATATTAGGTAAAGGCAAAGTATTAGCAATGGTTATTTTAATAGGAGTGGCTGACTCAATCTTTCCAATATCTGCACTGGAAAGGGCCCAAAGTTGCACTGGAACTTTTTGCAACAAACGTTTAGTTTCAAGATTATTTTCCTGTGGTGAAAGTTCCTTTAAAATCACTATTTTCCCAATTGGTTCAGTATCTGATTCATTTAGTTCTAAATACATTTTACCTTTTTAGAAAAAAGATATATGAGCATCATGGATTTCAGAAAATCTCTTCCCTATCAGGTGAATTGGGGCCGATTTGACCAGTAAGAATATATGTTGTCCTGTAACATCCCCTCGTTGAAAGGGGACAGGTTCTGACTTAAAAACAGTCATTGGTTGGTTAGATACCCCTACCATTTGTACAGAAGCTTTGCTCCAAGGGAGAGAGAAACTTAAATGGGTAGAGTTAAGAACAGATAAAGTGGCCCCAGTATCCACAAGGGCTTTAGTAACTTCTCCTTTTATAATAATTTCAATTTCTCCAAAAGTATTAGTTAGGAGAAGAGGAAGTACCCTCTCATAGTCCACAACAATCACCCTAATTTGTTATTTAAGAAGAAAACAGACAACTCTATTGTGTCATGTTTGAATTTCTTTTTCTCAAACAACACTTCCAAACCCATATCTTGGCATGTTTTATACCCACAGATGCTTCCAGACCAGCACTGACCCAGAGAGTGTTCTGCAATGATAAAACTGTCCTAGAGCTGGTCTGTCCAATAAAAGAGGCACAAGCCGTATATAGCTATGGAACATCTTATGTGTGGAAACCAGAAAACTGACTTTTCATTATATTTAATTTTAATGAGTTTACATTTAAATAGCCACATATGGCTAGTGCCAGCTTTATTAAATAGTACAGTGTGATAGTTTGCTTTCTGACTTCCACTAGGATGCTCAAATAAGATTAATGTGGCATAAATTTAAAAACAAGGGCGTTGCTGTCAGAATACTCACCAGACTGGTTATTTAAGCTATTAATTGCCACTCTTATTTTCTAGGAAGTAGGTTAAGTAATAGTTTTGTTCTTACATAATATAGGGATAATGAAATGAGATGATGCAGATAAAGCATTTGGCAAGAGAAACTGAAACATAAGTACAAAATTAACATTAAATTGTATTGGTAACAATGATTACAGTAGCTTATGAGCCCAGACAAAAGATTGTTAGAGAGTGGGAATTTTTGAGTATGCCCTATTCCAGAGAGGCTGTGGACTATCCCCCAGATAGAGTTGTCAGTGCTGACATCAGGCCAGGCCTTGAGATACGGTCTCATGGTCCCTTTCCAGCATGTAGTCCTTCTTTCATAGAACATGGTCAGCTTTCTAAAGAACAAGATGACCCTGTAAATAACATGGTCGTCAATGGCATGACTCTAACTTTGCTTGGGAAAAACTGTTTTGTCTTGGGTTGTTTGCTCTGCAAAAACAGGATGTAGTAAATGTGCTTAAAAGTGGTCCTACACAAAGGGACGCTGCTGCTCTCTGGACTCCCTGTGTGGAGAAAGGCAGAGCAGTTACTAGCTGGCTGGCTGGTTGGCCGGCTGGCTAATAAAGGCTCCCTAAATTTTAATTTGGTCTGGACTCCAGTGGTCATTCACTCACATTTGCTCCACAACAAGATGAGAAGGAAAGCACATATATTGCAAAAGATAACTGGAAGCCTTTTTGCTATCCTAAAATATCTGGGTGCTCTTTCCTTTCTTCATTGATTTAGCTTTGCATGAATTGACTGAATGTAAATAAAACTGGATTCATACCTAGATGTCAAATACTAGAAAAAACTTTGCCATTGACCAACCTCTTATATAAAATCTTATTTTCCAAGGAACTTTATATGTCTGAATTTTCCTATTTTAATAAATACTCAATTTAAAAATTGAACTATTTCAAAAGAGATTAGGCTGGTGCTTGGAATGGTGAAGCATAATTGACACTTGTCATTTTTTTCATCGGTAGTTGTCCTTGGCTTCATTGGAGAAATGTATTTCCATTTCTAACACTCCTCATTATGTATCTGCTGTGTCTCCTTCCTTCCTCATTAAATGCAAATACACCATAAAAAAATCACCCTAATGAAACTCTGATTCAGATGGAAAAATCTGTGATGGTTTTTTCCTTTCACTTCCATGCAGACACATTCCTAAATTTCTCAAAATCCTATATGCTAATTGCCTAATATTCAGATATTTTAATACAAATTTCCCTGTTAAGAAACATAAAATATCTGCAGCCAGGGCTCTGATAAAGAATATCATCTATCTTAAAAAAAAAAAAAAAGACTCAAGTTTTATTTTTAAACCATCTATATATGTAAAAGACTAAGCGACTGTCTGACCATATAACTGTCTGACCAGTAGCTATAATGCACGATGACCACAAGGGAGCAGACACTCAATGCATAAGGTGCTGAACTGCAGTGACTTGGCAGCTGCAGTTCTCGGGCAACACACCTTAAACCACAGAGGAGGGAGCACAATTCCAGGGTGCATCACCCAAAAAACACCCTCTCATAATCTGGGACCACTCGGAGGATGTCAGAGAGCTGGTTTCGGCCCAATTCCCACAGGCCAGGCCAAGGGACCACACTGGTACATGAATCCATGCACCAGGCCTCTAGTGTTTTTATAAGACGAGAGGCCTGGTGCATAAAATTCATGCATGAGTGGGGGGGGGGGTGGTATCCCTCAGCCCAGCCTGCATCCTCTCCAATCTGGGATCCCTCTCACAATCCAGGACTGCTGGCTCCCAACTGCTTATCTGCCTGCCTTCCTGATTGCTCCTAACTGCTTCTGCCTGCCAGCCTGATCACCCCCTAACCACTCCCCTGCCAGCCTGTTGGCCTGTAACTGCCCTCCCCTGCAGGCTTGGTCACCCCTAATGCTCTCCCATACAGGCTTAGTCACACCTACCTGCCCTTCCCTGCAGGCCCAGTCACCAACTTTCCTCCTCTGCCAGTCTGGTCACCCCTAACTGCCCTCCCCTGCAGGCTTGATCACCCCCAAGTGCCCTCCCATGCAGGCCTGGTTCCTCCCAACTGCCCTCCCCTGCTGACCATCTTGTGTCCACATGAAGGCAGGATCTTTGACCACATGGGGGCAGCCATCTTGTGTGTTGGAGTGATGGTCAATGTACAATTACTCTTTTATTAGATAGAATAGAGGCTTGATGCATGAGTGGGGGCCAGCTAGTTTGCCCTGAAGTGTGTCCTAGATCAGGGTAGGGTCTCCCTTGGGGCGTGGGTTGGCCTGCGTGAGGTGCCTGTGGTGGTTTGCTGGCTGGCCATGCCCCCAGTGACCCAAGCCAAGGCCCAGGTATCTGGGATTTATTTATCTTACACATTTGAAACTTTGTAGCCTGGAGTGGAGGCCTGGGCCCACTAGGGTATGTGGAAACTTAGCTTTCTCCATCGCCAGGGAAACCCAAGCATCCCTCCTGCTTGCTCTGTGGCCAAAGCCATCTTGGTTGGGGTTAATTTGCATACTCACTCCTGATAGGCTGGTGGCTGTGGCTTGTAGGTGTAGCAGAGTAATGGATAATTTGCATATTACTCTTTTATTAGGTTGGATAATATTGTATAAACAGGATTCTGTTAGGAATATAAAGACCTGGGTTCTGGGTTCAGCTTTCCCACTTTCTGGATGTGAATCAGAGTTTTAAAACAGGATTTGATATGATCGGACATGGTAAGATCACAGACATAGGGAGAATTGCCTTGAAAGAAGAGTTTATTGCTCATAATTCCTAAGAGAAAGGGGCATGCCATACTATATAGGTCCTATGGAGAAGCTCCAGGGCTAGATAGGAGGCAGAAAGAGCTGAGGAAAAGCATGGGCCAGAGACTTACTGTGTTTTTCATGAGAGGGAACAGGCAAAATTAATAGGAAAGCTAAGCAAGTTTCAACAGGTTCTAGACTATCACAATGGTCCCTAGTTATCTAGTAAGTGATCCTACAATGATTTAGGGCAGAGAAATAATGTCTCAAACTGTTGGAGACTGATAAAAAGAGAGAAATCAGGATTATGGACTCAGGAGTGTTTGGTTTGCATATCAAAAGCATGCAAACTGTTCCTTATTTCTAGAAATCAGTGAATCTTGGGAAAGGCAGTTTCTCTCCAATTGACAAGGCCCCAAGATGTCAAAGCATCATAAAATATAGTAAATGAAAAAAATAATAATAAATACAATCAGTGAAAAATACTTAACATCTCTAAACCTCAGTCCCTGCAAAGTTATAAAAATAGGGAAAATAATGCCAGCATCTTCTACTAAAGTATGTGTAAAATTATTATGTGTAACTAAGCTATTCCGAAGCACCCCACTGAAGAAGTAGAAAAAAATTATTTTTGAGGTTGAAATGTTAAAGGTTTTTGTTGGTTTTTTTTTTACATATTTTTATTGATTTCAGAGAGGAAGAAAGAAGGAGAGAGAGATAGAAACATCAATGATGAAAGACAATCATTGATTGGCTGCTTCCTGGACACACCTCCTACCAGGCATTGAGCCTGCAACCCTGGCATGTGCCCTTGACCAGAATCAAACATGGGACCCTTCAGTCTGCAGGCCAATGCTCTATCCACTGAGCAAAACCAGCTAGAGCTCAAATGTTAATATTTGAAGGAGATATATCTAAAGCCACAGGTGAAGGGAGAATACGATAACTAAACCAAATCAATTGGAAGGTTAGCTGTTTTAAAAAATCATTAATACCCTGAAAGCAAAAGAACACTATAGTTTGATCGACTGTGACCATGACAGTGTCAGGTCACTCCAACAGTCCATCCCATCCTTGACACTGCTCACCTACAATGCTGGGGTGTCATGGTACTCCTGAGTAAGAGCAGAATTCTGCAATGGGATAAATTACCTTACTCCTAAAGATTAGGAAGAGGATCAAGAGTGAATTGGTTTACTATTTCCCATGAATGCTTTTGCCAGTTTTACACATAATGAATTCATTTGATTCTTTAGTTTAGTTAGTTTTTTTATGTGTTTTTTTTTTTTAGGTTTATTTATTGTTGTCCTTCTTTCCTACAGAGTACAAAAGCAGAGATTGCATTCCTAAACTTGTAACTGACTACCTGGAAAAAAAAATCAACATAGATCCACTTATATCCCATACATTCCCTTTTGAAAGAATAAACAAGGCATTTGAAGTGCTCCAGGATAAAAATGAAAATTGGTGAGTCTGTGTGTGTGTGTGTGTGTGTGTGAGAGAGAGAGAGAGAGATCTGTGTGAGATATCTTAATCATGTAACATATACAAAATTTTATGAAAAATGAGGTCTCAGATCAAGTATAAAAGAAGGGGGGCATAGAAAATGGTTTAGAAAATGACAATGAAAGAGTGTTAAGTCAGTGTGAGGAGCACTAAACATTTTACTCAGTCAATGTATGATCTAAATGGCTACCTTTGCCCATGATATAGTCCTTATCTAAAATTGGGGATAATGATACCTCTTCTTGTTATTTGACAGGCTCTGCCCTTGGGTGGGTCTGCCTGGGGTACCTACAGTGTGTGAGATTTTGACTTCATGCAGAAAACATTTCACAAGTCGGCTTTTGAGAGTGTGTTTAATAAGTCTGGTACAGTGAAATGAAAGAAGGTTTTGATGTAGAAGAAGTAACAGGAGATAGCTGCTTGGTTCACTGAGTGACAGAAGTGAGTTCACTGGGAAGTCAGAGACAAAGGGGACCCTGGAGACAGATTCAGAGACTAAGCCTGGACAAAATGCCACTGCCTACTGCTCCCTTGGCTACAAGACTTACGGGGTCCTTTGAAGTTTAGGAGATGCATGTCTGTGGAGGAAGAAGTTGTGGAAGGGAAAAGTGTGAGTAGGCATGCTCTCAGGAGGGAGAGTGCACCCTAGATCCCTGTTTTGAGGATTTTTTTTTTTAATCTTTCCTTGGCTGGCTGGAATCTTAGGGGAGGTCTCAAGGGAGGGTCTTAACAGAATATTCATTAGCTTTTTAGGTGTGCCTTCAATATATTCATTTATTAAAATGTGTGTATAAAGGGACCTGGTTTGGTTCTATTTTTAAAGAATATGGAGGCCTGGTGCACGAAATCCATGCACTAAGTGGAGGGGGATGTCCCTCAGCTCAACCTGTACCTTCTCCAATCTGGGACCCCTCAGGGGATGTCCGACTACCTGTTTAAGCCCAAATCTTGTGGGATCGAACATTCCTTTCATAATCCACGACTGCTGGCTCTCAACTGCTCACCTGCCTGCCTGATTGCTCCTAACCACTTCTGCCTGATGACTAACAGCTTCCTTGCTGGCCTAATTGTCCCCAACTACCCTTCCCTGACAACCCAGTCACCCCCAAATGCCCTCCTTGCATGTTCCCTCTTTATTAGATAGGGTTTTTTTCTTTAATATAATGGACAGCCCTAACTAGTTTGGCTCAGTGGATGGAGAGTTGACCTACAAATTCAAGGGACTCAGGTTCAATTCTGGTCAAGGGCATATGCCTTGGTTGGGGGCACATACCTAGTGGGGAGTGTGCAAGAGGCAGCTGATAGATGTTTCTCGCTCATCAATGTTTCTAACTCTCTATCCCTTTCCTTTCCTCTCTGTAAAAAAATCAATAAAAATCTTTAAAAAAGAAACATTTAAGATTCCTCCAAATCTGCCTGGCTGGTGTGACTCAGTGATTGAGACCCCAGGCTGGCGCTAGGAGGTGATCACTCCGTGCGGGTACATGCACCTCCCATGCTAAGACCCCAGCCCAGGGTGCCACGGCAGGAGGGGATTGCTCAGTGGGGTTGGGAGTGCTTCCCAGGTTAAGATCTAAGACTGCTGGTGTGTGTGTGTGGGTTGGGGTTACTCTATGGGGAGTGAATTTGTTTTTGTTTTTTATAAAGAGTCAGGAGGGCCTCTAGACAGCATTCCACCAGACTGCTTATGCAGCCAGTTCTCAGCAGCAGCCCTCCCTGGGGACTCCAGTGGGGCTGAGAGGACTGGGTGCTGCCATCTTGTGGCTACAGGCACCGCCATTTTGTCATGGAGTGATGGTTAATTTGCATACTACTCTTTTATTAGATAGGATTATTAAGAGGGACTGGGCTGAAGCTGGTCTGTCCTGGGACACTCTGTACTGCATAAACAATTTGTCCCAAAGTGTCCTTGGTTAGGGAAGATAAAACCTTGTGATTCATTAGCTGGCCATAAATTGCTCAAATGGTTTGGCTTTGTATAATTATTTGCTAGTGAATTCCCCTAGCTTCTTACTATCCTGTAAGACAGCTGTGGAGGAGAGTGGGTAAGAAAGAGGTGATCAAGAGTCTGGCACTGAATCATTCCTGACCCACCAAACCAAAACAGTCATTTTTCTCCAGAAGAGCCAGCCCTTCCCAACAGCCCCAAGAGAGCTAATACAGCCGCACCCTGACAACACCCCAAGCTGTACAACAGAAACAGACTTTGAATAGCCACAAAGAGCCCTCAGGGACTGGTTGAACAGGGGTGTTGGATCCCAGAAAGAGATATAGCACTACCCACACCTGGGTAGATAAAGCTCTGTCAGAAACAGATACTTGAGAGATTAAGATTGACAACAGGCAGATAGGAGTCTGATTGGTCCCACCTGCTTGCAGTCAAGACACAGAGGAGTAGTGGACCACTTGGAACTTCAACACAGTGCTGACTATCTAACAGGAAACTAAGGAGTGGCAGACAGGAGAGTGAGGTCTTAAACCAGCCCCAATGGGGCATCAAAACTCAGCGGAAGCAAACAACACTTCACTTTTTTATCTTTCATTTAAAAATTTTTTAAATATTTTTGTATCATTTTTTTCTTCATTCTATTTTTATTTTATCTTATTTTTTTACTAGCGACCCAGTGTACGAAATTTGTTCACTATAGGGGGCCGGGAGGGCCCCTCAGCCCAGCCTGCACTCTCTTGCAGTCCGGGAGCCCTCAGGGGATGTCCAACTTGTATAAGCCAGTATTTTCCATTTGCACAGGGAGAATAGGGGTTCTGCATGGTGATTGGCAGGGCCTGAGAAGCCGATGTTTTAAATATTTTTCAATGAGAGGTTTGACCTCTTTTATGACCTCAAGTTTTGGAGGGGATTTTCTTTTGTTAGGGTAGGGTTTTAGAGATAGTTTGACAGTGAGTACCACTTGTTGCCCTGCCTGGTATTCCAGTTTCCCACACCTCAGGATTAACTTGGAAGAGGCAAATTTTGGAATATTATTCATTCCTGGCTCAAGATGAGAAGTTAGATTGGCCATTAGGCATAACAATGAGCGTTTATTATCTTTTATGCCTAACTCTCCTAGGATTATGGTAGTTCTTAGACTAGACCAGATGTTTCTCCCTAATAAGGGAATGGGGTACCCGAGAGCTACAAGAAAGGGATGATTAAAAGTGACATTCCCAAGAGTGCAGCCAAGGAGCTGAGTGAAGTGGGAGTGTTGAGGGTGCCTTTTGAAGAAAAAGGTCCGAGTTAGCGAAGAGCATGCAGCTCCCAGGACCAATGAAAATGTAATGGGCTTACCTGTCACGTCAAGGGTCAACTGAGGCTCCTCTGGTGTGAGGGCCAGATGATCACTGCAGGTGGTAGGAGGCCTCGGGCACCATCCATTCTCTGGTATTTTGACCATCTTTGATTTGGGAGCACTAGATTCTCTTCGGAGCAGAGGGCACTTGCTTTTCCAATGGCTTCTGTCTTACAGAGGGGGCATGATCCTAGAGGCAGTCCAGCCCTGGTCTCTTATGGGCACTTCCTCTCCCAGTGTCCTTGTCCACAGAAATAGCATTGTCTCTTAGATGTCCACTGTGGTCTGGGGACTAGGTGACTCTGAGGTGGTGTAGGACTTAAAGTTGCTGCTGACAAAGTGACATTATGTTCCCCACAAGGGGCTTGATGCTTTTTCTTTGTCCTGCCTCCTGGTTAAAAACACTGACCACTATCTCTACCAGTTGTTCACTGGGGGTCTGGCTTCCCAAGGCTCGTTTTTGTAACATTCTCCTGATGTGTGGGTTGAGTGATTCCATATCCAGAGGGAGGGCATACGTTCCTGCTCAGCATTGACTAAGCTCCCTTTGACTCCGAAGCAGACAGGTAGGTTTCCCCCACACATCCACACTGAGAAGAGACAGGGAAGATGACTTTGAAAGAGTAAAGAAGAGAAAACAACTCCAGTGCCCACATTAGGTGCCAGGATGTTACCAGACAGGTTCTGCACCCAGGAGGGTGTGCCCAGGGCCCCCGGGTAGTGTGTGGGTTCTTGCCTTTGTGTAGGAAAAAATTCACAACGGGAGTCCATGTAGCTTTTGAGACATGTTTAATAAAGCTAGGGACAGTGAAATAAAAGAAGGGCTTAAGGTAAAAGAAGTAACAGGAGACTGCTTAGGTAGGGCTGCTTGGCTCACTGAGAGATAGAAGTGAGGTCCCTGGGGAGTCAGAGAAAAGGGGGGCCCTGGAAACAGGTTCAGGGAGTAAGCCTGGGATGAACTGCACTCCCCACCGCTCTCCTGGCGGCAAGGCCCCTGGGGTCATTTGGAGTTTAGGAGATGAATGCCTGAAAAGGAAGAGAAATCAGGAAAGAGGAAGGTGCAGGCAAGGACAAGAGTGCTCACAGAAGGGAGAGGGCACTCAAGATCCTTTGTCTTGAGGCTTTTTTCATCTTTCCTTGGCTGGCTGGAATCCTAGAGGAGGTCTCAATGGAGAGTCTTAACAGAATATCCACTAGTTTTTTAGGTGTCTCCTTCAAGATGTTAATAGGTTGATTCATTAAAATGTATGTGTAAAGGGGCCAGAGTTATTTCCTGGTTCACTTTATTTTTTATGTTTTTATTGATTTTAGAGAAAAGTGGGGGGACAAGAATAGAGAGATACTAACATCAATGAAAGAAAAACACCCATTGGCTGCCTGCTGCACACCCCTTACCGAGGAGCCAGCCTGAAACCCAGGCAGGTTCCCTGATCAGGTATAGAACCATGACCTCTTGGTTCATAGGTCAATGCTCAATCACTGAGCCACACTGGCCCGGCTGCAATAACATTCTTTAGAAATAAAATTAATCAATCCAACTGGGGTGGTTCAGTTACTGAATGTCAACTCATGAATCAGGTCACAGTTTGATTCCAATCTAGAGCACATGCACAGGTTGTGGGCTCTATCCTCAGTATGGGGCATGCAGAAGGCAGCCAATCCATGATTCTCTCTCATCATTGATGTTTCTATCTTTCTGTTCCTCTCCCTTCCTCTCTGAAATCAATAAAAATATTTTTAAATTTTATTAAAGATGATTGGACAAAGGACAAACCATTTGCTCCTAAGTGTCTTTGATTAGGGAAGATAAAATCTTGTGATTTATTTGCTGGCTATAAACTGCTCAAATTGTTTGGCCTTATCTAATTATTTTTTTCCCAATTTCCTTTATTCTACTTGTCAAGGAATTTCCCTAGCTTCTTTTTTTTTAATATATTTTATTGATTTCTTACAGAGAGGAAGGGAGAGGGATAGAAAGTCAGAAACATCGATGAGAGAGAGACATCGATCAGCCGCCTTCTGCACGCCCCACACTGAAGATGTGCCCGCAGGCAAGGTACATACCCCCGGCCGGAATCGAACCTGGGACCTTTCAGTCCGCAGGCTGACACTCTATCCACTGAGCCAAACCAGTCTTGGCAAATTTCACTCGCTTCTTACTACCCTGCCTCACTCACTTGAGAGACTGTTATGAAGATCAAATGTGAAAACAAGCCTTGGCTGGTGATCTCAGTGGTTAGAGTGCCAGCCTGTAGACCCAAAGGCCTCGGGTTTGATTCCTGGCCCACGTCAGGGCACGGGTGGGAGGCAACCAATTGATGTGTCTCTCTCACATCAATGTTTCTTTCCCTCTCTCTCCCTCTTTCTTTCCTTCCACTCTAAAAATCAATGGAAAAAAAAATATCCTTGGGTGAGGATTAAAAATATATTTTTGAAAACACAAGGGAAAAACCAATGAAAGAAAAAGCACTACAAAAGTATTTTGTAATAGCATTTTCATTGTTATTTGATATAATTACAACTTAATTAGCAACCCACTGTGGCTAACACAATTTTGAAATAATCTTACTTCCATCTGTAAGTTAATTATCTATATACTAATGACCTGGTCCATGGATTCATGCACATTGAAAGGAAATTAATTAGAAGGTAGCCTGCAGGATGGGACTAGGTGAGACAGGCCAGACACGCCCTGGAGCCAAACTCCTGCAGTTCCTCCCCAGCCAGCCACACGTGGGTGGCACCGTGGCTTGAAAGTCAACTGCAGAGTGAGCAGGGTCCCTCCAGCAGGTGGAGTTTCTCAGCCTGGCCTGTGGGGATCAGGCCAAAACTGGCTCTCTGACATCCCCCAAAGAGCCCCGTAGTGCAAGAGGGCACTCTGCAAAGTTACTTTCTTACAGGGTGTGGAATGCAAATGCAAGTGTGCAGTAAGCCAAATTCGGGGCCCACGGTACCCCAGCAACAACATAACCCACAGTCGAAGATGGAATCATGGGGTCCGGCAAGGAATCAGGCTCCCTCCTCTCTGGTTTTGGGGTGCATCACCCAAGAACTACTGCTGACAAGTCACTGCAGCTCAGCAGCTCCTGCATTGAGTGCCTGCCCCCAGGTGATCAGTGCATATCATAGCTACTAGTCAGATGGAGGGAGGAACATTTAGCATATTAGCCTTTTATATATCTACTAGAAGCCTGGTGCATGAAATTCATTCATGGTAAGAGGGGAGGCGTCTTTCAGCCCAGCCTGCACACTCTCCAATCTGGTACCCCCCGCCCCAGGGATGTCCCACTAGAATCAGGCCTAAACAGGCAGTATGATATTCCTCTCACAATCCAGGACTGCTGGCTCCCAACTGCTCACCTGCCTGCCTGATTGCCCCTAACTGCTTCTGCCTTTCAGCTTGATCACCCCCTAATCACTCCCCAGGCAGCCTGATCAATGCCTAATTGCTCCCTGCCAGCCCAATTGCTCCTAACTCTCCCCTGCAGGCCTAGTGGCCCTTAACTGTCCTCCCCTGAAGGCCTGATTGCCTCCAACTGCCCTCCCCTACAGGCCTGGTCACCCCTAACTTCCCTTTCTTGGCACCCTGGTCGTCCTCAACTGCCAACCCCTGCCAGCTCATTGTCCCTAACTGCCTTCCCCTACTGGCCTGGTCCCCCCCAATTGCCCTCTCCTGCAGGCCTGGTCACCCCTAACTGCCCTCCCCTGCAGGCCTGGTTGCCCCCAATTTCCCTCTCCTGCAGACCTGGTCCCTCCCAACTGCCCTTCCCTGCTGGCCTGGTCACCCACAACTGCCCTCCCCTGCTGGCCTGATTGCCCACAAGTTCCCTCCCTGGCTGGCCAACTTGTGGTAGCTATCTAGTGACCACATGGAAGCAGCCATGTTTGACCACATGGGATAGCCATCTTGTGTGTTGGAGTGATAGTCAATTTGCATATTACCTTTTTATAATACAGGATAATAATAAAAGCATAATATGCTAACTAGACTGGATAGCCAAATGACCTTCTGCATGTCATTCCAGAAGTCCTTCCAGAAGCCATGGTGGTGGGAGTGAGGCAGAAGTGATTAGGGGTGATCAGGTATTGGGCCTAAACTGGCAGTCAGACATCCCTTGATGGGTCCCAGATTGTGAGAGGATACAGGCCAGACTGAGGGATCTTCTGCACCCCTCCTGCATAAATTTTGTGCACCGGGCCTCTAGTATAGATATAAAAACCTAAGCAACCGTCTGATTGTTCAACCATCCAACCATCTGACTGGTAGCTATGATACACAGTGACCACCAGGTGACAGACACTCTGACTGGTATCTATAACATGCACTGACCACCAGGGGGCAGACAATGCGGGAGCTGCCAAAATTCTCTCTTTAGAACATGTGGTGACTTGGCAGCTGTGATTCTTGGGTGACACACCCAGAACCAGAGGAGGGAGCCCTATTCCAGGGTGCATCACCTGAGAACCACCCTCTTGAAATCCAGGACCTCTCAAGGAACGTCAGAGAGTCAATTTCAGCCCAATCTCTGCAGGTCAGGTCGATAAGGGACTCTACAGGTGCATGAATCCAGGTACTGGGCCTCTAGTTTATTTATAAGGAATAATGTGTGCTGCTTTTGTGAGTTTATTTTCAATCAACAGTTTACTATTTGATATTTCAGAAGTATTTCTATTTCATATACGTTCATTAAGCATGTACTAACACTGTGCTATACACACTGGAAAAACAGAGTTTAATGTCATCATTGTCTTCAAGTCATTGGTAGTTCAGTACAGTAGCTGAAGATACTGCACACATAAATAGTTATGATTTAGGACTGGAAATCTCAAACATTCCAGATTCAGGCCAAGAAGCTTCATTTCTAACCTGGAAATTAGTAAAGCCCTCAGGAAGCAGGTTACCCCTGAGCTGGACCATGGAAACTTAGAGACAAGAAACCATAATGGAGACATAGAAACATGGAACAGACTGTTGAATCTCAGAGGGAAGGTGGGGGTGGATGGGAAGAGATTAACCCATGACTTATATCCATGGATGCATAACCCATGGACACAGATAATGGTGTGGTGAAGGCCTGGGGCAAGTGGTAGATGTGAGCTAGAAGGGGTGAGTGGAGAAAAAAGGGGTCATCTGTAATACTTTCAATGATAAAGGTAAATTTAGAAAGAGAGAACAAAAGTTGCAAGTAGTAAGTAGGAAAGTATCCAGTTTGTAAGGACCAGTTTGTGTTTGTATAGTCAGTGTAAAAGTCTTAACTGCAAAATATTTTCTATGTCACAACAAGTATGAGTGCAAGAATTTTACATCTGAAGAGAACTGGGTTTCCCTAGGGCAGTGGTTGGCAAATTATGGCTCATGAACCACATGGGGCTCTTTGGCCCCTTGAGTGTGGCTCTTCCACAAAATACCACATGCAGGCGCGCACATACAGTGCAATTGAAGGAGTACCCTAATTAAGTTAATAACAATGTACCTACCTATATAGTTTAAGTTTAAAACATTGGGCTCTCAAAAGAAATTTCAATCGTTGTACTGTTGATATTTGGCTCTCTTGACTAATGAGTTTGCTGACCACTGCCCTAGGGTATTATATTGCCTTCATTGGGCCTGACTATATGTTATTGCTTTAAAATCCCATCTAATAGTGGCTGACATAAATCAATAACCATTTGGTTGAAATTATTAAAGTGCAATAAGTAAATTGGCTGAAATCAATCAAGTTCCAAAGCACCTGAAAAACATAGGTTTTGAATTGTTGGGCCTTGAAACCACTTTCCAGCTCTGTGATGCTTCTATGCATATTGAGTTCAGAGCTGATGAGACTGGAGTTTTGGGTTTTAAAACAATCTGACCCAAATAGATTTATCAAACTTTGAAATGGACACTTCCATAGCTCTTTTTTAAAATATTTAGTTAAATATTCTACTCCTATACCCATGCCATATTTAAATAAATACATCCCATCGGTTGCCAGTAGTGAGGGAGCATTAGTCCTAGAAAAACAATAGACAGTTCCCACTTAACTGCCAGTGGACTAGATGTTTTTCCTTCATAGAAAAACATAAACACGGCAACAATTTAGCAAAATCAAGAGATGCTCTGTTTAGCGCATGAGGCTAACACACAATTGTTCATAAAATGCTATATGTAAGAAAATCTAAACTGAAAGTTCAATAACACAGATTTTCAAACTGTTAATTTAGTATTATCAGAAAAATATAAAGACCAAGGTCACCAAAGTTGAAAGGAAAAAAATGCAAAATATGAACCAAATTTCCTGAGATTCTGCACATTGATGCTATTTATAGGATGGTCAAAGCACTTACAAGTGCATAAAAAGACCAGAAACAATTCCCAACTGGTGTGGTTCAGTGGTTGGAGTGTCAACATATGAACCAGGAGGTCACATGCTGGGTTGCTAGTTTCATCCCCCTTGTGGGGTGTGCCAGAAGCAGCCAACCAATGATTCTCTCTGATCATTGATGTTTCTATTTCTCTCTGCCTCACCCTTCCTCTCTGAAATCAAAATAATATATATTAAAAACAAAGAGACCAGAAACATTGCCATTTTTGCCCTTCACATTAACTATAACTCAGGTATTGACTACAAATAAACCCCAACTGTTCGTTTAAAATAATAATTTTTTGTTGTTGTTAACACTATTACATTTGTCCCGCATTTTCCCTCTTTGCCCACCACCATCCAGCCCCCACTCTCCCTCTTCTAAAAAATAGTAATATTTTCTACCTTGAAACTTAATTTCAGAACTTGATCCTAGAAGAAGACAGTTTTCACCAACTTATTCACAAAGTCCTCAAGCAATTTACATTGCTGAATTGGACTAGCAGGAACTGTTACCCCTTTTCAGATTTACTTTATTGAAATTGGCTTGATAATTATTTATGACTTAAAAACATTAGACTTTGACACTACTGGTAAAATAAATTAACATTACCCTTTGTAAATTAACAGTGTATGTGGTAATAAAAGAAAGTGGGGTGCAGAGAACCTTAGATGAACTTTCATGAAGTAATAAAAATGCAGACTGCCCTGACTACTGGTTTGACTCAGTGGATAGAGCGTCAGCCTGCTGATTGAAAGGTCCCAGATTCGATTCCGGTCAAGGGCATGTACCTTGGTTGCTGGCACATCCCCAGTAGGGGGCGTGCAGGAGGCAGCTGATTGATGTTTCTCTCTCATTGATGTTTCTAACTCTCTATTTCTCTCCCTTCCTCTCTGTAAAAAAAAAAAAAAAAAAAAAAGGCAGACCAAGCCTATGGGTTTTATAGAAAGACTCTTAGCCTCAAATATTATTAACCACCCGAACCACACTAACAAAAGCTAGTTGTAGAAAACTATGTGCAAGGGGACTTATTACACTTAACTTTTGTAAAGTATAAACAGATGTAACCCTCTTGCCTGTCACCTTCATTTTATAGGGAAGAAAATCAAGACCCAGGGAAGTATAGTGCAATGTCTTATCAGGAACACAAAGCCAGTTACCAGTTCAGCAAATTCTCCTGCATTTACCATGAATCTACGTGAATTCTCTCCATGAATCTTCCATGATACTCTCACCTTCTGTCATTTCATCCCTTGCATACCATGTCTCAATCACGCTGAGCTTCCTTCAATCTTCCCCCAGCCCTCCACCCTCACCCCCCGTCCTTGTCTCTCAGTCTTCACACTTCCTTGTTCTGGAACCCATCCATGCCAAACCCCACCCTCACCAAACTCTATGTTCTTAACTTCCAGTCATTGTTGAAACCACAATTTAACAAGGCATCCAAGCTTTCAGAAGTCCAGGATACATACACTTTCTCTGTTTCCATTGCACCCTCTACTTCCTCCACAATGACATGTTGAACACTGTATTGTAATAGTCTGATTACTTGATTGCACTATTAAACTGTGAATTTTTCTTTGATCACATTCATCATCATTACCACCGTATTAAGTACAATGCCTGAAATATGTGAGTTGCTCAGTAAAAATTTGTGTTTCAATTGTTAGGGTCGAAATGCTCGCTCGCCGCTCAAAGGAAGGCTCCAAGAGACGTTCTCATGCAAACAGCAAAGGGTTTATTCACCAGCATGCTGGGGCTCACAACATACTCTGAAAACAGAGCAGAGGCTGAGAGCCCCGAGTCCATACAAAGCTGAGCTTATATACTATGTGACAAACAACAGGGTTATACAGAGTTTTGGGTTATACAGAGTTTTATTTCCTCATTCCTGCATACATCTCACAATCTACAGACTCTGCTTATTTCTGGTTACCATGGGGTTTTGATAATGGATGGGACTGATGGTTATCTCTGGGTTAGTTTCTGGAGACATCAGGACCATGTTTCTAGTCGCAATTTTGCTACAGGCTGTCTTGTTACACAAGATTACCAGCCTGCACCTGAATCACAGCATCCTAGGAGTTTATGCTCTGTTCTCAACCCTGAGTCTGTAATTACAGGATGTAACTGGGGGATATGATTTTAAGCTGAGCTGTGTTAACTCTGGCCCAATCCTGATTTTTGCAACCTTACACAATGAGTGAATAATGAGTCAAGATCCCTAATACAATTGCATTTAAAACTGCATGCATCTAGGGTACCTGCCAATATACAATGCAAATGTACATTATTTTTCATAATAGAGCACTGTTTCACAGCTATTAAAACTGAGGGTGTAGCACCATAGGAGATGAGGAACAAAACTAAGAAAATGTTTGAAGTGATGGTCCTCACATAGCCATTCACAACTGAAAAGTAGAGAGAGCGGGCTGTGGTAATTCTTCTGTCCCCACCAGAACAAGCTCAGGGCCAACTGAAAGGTGATTAAAAGCCATGGAATGAAATGTGCCCTGTAATTGGATTGTGATCTCAGGGGAGCATAATTCTCTCTTGCCTTATCATCTTTGCCTCTTATTACTAAAAACCAAATGCCATATTAACTGACTACATACTAAATTTGATTCAGAAACATTTTCTGGTGCCTTGAGGGGAGATTAATATAGAGATAACAAATGGCGGTTGGTAGATAAATTTGTCTCTTAAAATGCTCATGTTACAATTATTTTGTGCTGCCCACATTTATGCAGGCAAGTCAGTCATTTCAATGTTTGAATTTTTGTGTTTCAGTATCCGCTGTGTCCTCTTGTTTTGATATTCCCAGATGATAAAATGGAGCGTGAACATCCTCAGCCATGCTATTTGCCTCCTTTTTCACCATCTTGCTGACTCCATTGCAATATATAGAACCCAAAATTGGAAAGAGAGCACTTCTGGAATTTTAAGAAATAAAACTGTTATAATAAACTATTTTGAAACTGGTGTTTGCATTTCAGCCTAAAACTTAGAGAGAAAAAAAACAGGAATTTGTTAGTGATGCAATGCATCTTCTACCCATCCTAACAATTTCATTTTAAATGTATTATATGATAGATGCGTTTCATTAGACAGCTTGCATATTTTGAAAACTGATTGAAAGCATGAACCCTCTTCATCACTCCATATGTTGCTGAGTTGGCCTGTTGTGAAAAGGACATCTACCTATAATCAGCCTTCTTGGGCAAATAGTGGGAAGAGGGGTGACTAATTCTTTGAGTCTGAGCTTGACATACGTTGGGCATTGTTTTTCTAATGGGAGATGAGGGGGATATTAACAGTTGTTCAAATATGGTAAAACTCCTTGACACTCAGTCTTACCTGCCTTTCTCAAACAAAAATGATATATGAACAAATAATACAGAAACAGACTCCCAGATGCAGAGAACAAACCAAGGATTGCCAGATGGGAGGGGGTAGGAGGGATGGTAAAAAGAGGGAAGGAATTAAGTACAAATTGGTAGGTACAAAATAGTTACAGAAATCTTTTCTATTTCTTCTCAATATGTTATTCTCATGTGGAGGGCCTACAATATGGGGGTGCAACTAAGCCTTTTCCATTCCCTTTCTCTGCTCCATTTCCTGAGCCCATGACTGAATAGAGAAATCTAGCCAATGGTTAGCAACTGGTTTGGTCCCAAATTGGCTGCAGTTTGGTTGTGCCAATTCCATCAACCAAAAACCATGGAATAAAGAAAGAGTGGTTGGCAGGATTCGGGCAAAAAATCACCATTCAATATCGTTAATCATAGTATAGTTACAATGAAGAGATGGTTGTTTAGCTCTGCCTTTGGCTAGAGCAGTGGTTCTCAACCTTCCTAAGGCTGCGACCCTTGCATACAGTTCCTCATGTGATGGTGACCCCCCCAACCATGAAATTTTGCTACTGCTACTGTTATGCATTGTGATGTAAATATCTGCATTTTCTGATGGTCTTAGGCGACCCCTGTGAAAGGGTCGTTCAACCCCCAAAGGGGTCATGACCCAAAGGTTGAGAACCGCTGAGCTAGAGACTAGATTATATGAAAAGCATTCTAGGGAACACCTAGAAATGTAAATAATATGCAACAAACATCCTTTTAAGTATATGTTTTAGCTAACAAGAAGTAGCGAAAGTTTCAGGAGAGCAGGAAACCAAATTAGAAACGAGCAACAAAGTTACATCTGATCTGATGGCTTTTGCTGATCCAATAAACTGTGGGTTGAGTATGAAAAGCAAAGCAAGAAATATGCAGCTTACACTTAGTACAAGGTGGGGAGCTGGAATGAAGATTCAAGCATATCCCACATCTTCCAGGAGCTGCAACTTCAAGTAAACCAGAGGGACTAGTAAATGATCCACCCACCAGCAAGGGGAAAAAAAAGGTGGGGGGAGGGGGGGCTATAATGTCTTTTCATAGCCTTGGAGAGGGAAAAAATTCTTATTGTATTTTGTGAAAACAGATGTGCTCGCAGATGAATCAAATTTGAATTTATTTTAACTGCCAGGAAATTTTACTATAATAGTTCTAAGCACGTCACATTCTAGTGAGAAAGCTAAAAAGGGCTAATTCCTGATATTTGGGGGATAGTGAACTGAATCCATGCCAGCAAGCTCAGTGTACATTCTTGATAACCTATAATTAAGTCCCTATCTCCTTCCCAGATACTGGTCTTGAACAGTGCACTCCCCCAGATGGAAGGTTATTAATGCTGGCTAGACCATCAGATATGGCCTGGAGACCCCCAACACCTGTGGACCTTCTTGCAGGGCCCACAAAAAGGACCAGAATAATAATCCATGTTTGTGGGACAAGGACCACAGGGAGATATAAAGGAGAGCCCCATGTGTGTTCCTTCACTCAGATTTGGAAGACTGTTCCAAGTCCACCGGTGTATTAAACAGTGTCCCTCTAACAGTGTCCCTCTATTTCTTTGAAGCATCCTTGGCTTTCTTTAGTCTTCTGCAACACTAGGTATCTGCAATAAACATATATTTTCAGCTTGTGAATCAGAAGCTCAATCAATTTAAAATAAGCCAGAAAAGGACAATTTTTTTAATGGAGTAGAAAAAGCAAGATAAAAATATGATAAAAATATTAGCAATAAAATACTGTAGACAGATTAAACTCACCAGTACAAAAAGAGAACTGCAAAAAAATGTTAAACTTTAATCAGAAGATTTATTGTTAGTAGTAAGATAGTTATAATATTAGGATATACTATTAAGTAAATGTATTACATTTTTTATTAATCAGGAGTTCTACTATGAATACAAGTACAAAGAGAGCCCCTTTGCTGGGATAGGAATGCTCGAAGACAAGCAAGACCAAAAAAAAAAAACACAGCAGTCAGCAGGATGTGGTTCCCAAAGGCCAAATTTAGGACAATTCAGGCATCCAAAGTAATAAGAGTAATAATGTATTTCACTGATTACAACACATTAAATTTTTTAAATGTTATAGAGGACTTCTACTTCTGGGAAGATAAAGTGGTTATATTCCCTAGTCCTTCCACTAAATGTAATAAAGCCCCTGGACATTCTACATAGAACAAACATAAGAAAATTCTGAAAGGTGTAGAGAAGGCAGAAAGGCTATAGAACTGGAAACCAAGGAAGGGTACAGGTGTGTGTTCCCTGGGTCTTTTTTAAGTTTCAAATATCCCAGAGTTGGAGTGAAGAGATCAGAAACCTTGAAATAGCAACAAGCACAGACAAAAAGAAGGCACAGCAAAAGCCTATTCTCTAGCCAAAGAACTGAGAAAGGGCAGTGTAGCAAGACAGAAAGCTTTTAGATAATAACTGCTCTACTCCTTCCAAACATCAAAGGTAAAAACCACATGGCCCCTACCCATTGAAGCAAAAACTAAGTAAGGTGCTTATACTTCCACCCATCCCAGACAGTAAAAAGGCACCAAACCCTACTCACTTACCCACTCACTAGTATGTTATCAGAAAAGACATAGATCATCTGGAAATTTCAACCACATCCAAGAGTAACAAGCAACCTCGTCAAAGTGTCCATGGGGAGCCTGGACTTCCATGCACACCCAGCAATAAGGAGATGCCGCTCCCACTCCTCCCTGAAGTGGTGTTAGAGAAGGCCTGGTGATGTCCTTTGAGGCCATACGCTAACGATGCACTTTCCTACCAAGGAAGTGTCAGAGGAGGCCTGAGGGGGAGCTGGAATTCTCATCTCTGCCCAGAAGTAATCCGGAGCAGTCTCCTCTTTGGGAGTTAATGAAGGCTGAGTGGGGAGCCTGATTCATAGCCCCCCATCTGAGGGTAACAGACCTACCTGACAATGATGAGGTGGTCTCCCTTCCTCTGCCAGAGCCAGCGAGCTTGTCAGAGAGGTCTGTGGAAAGAGACTCAGCTAAGTGGGGGCTTCTTGGACTCAGAACAAATAACCAAACTTGGACTTCAAAACAATCCCTTCAAAGAAGTCCAGATTGAATTAGCTTAGTCTAAGGAGCAATTTATGCCCCGTGGCACTGGGGAAAGAATAAAGCAATCATCTAGCAACTCATAGAGCTCAAGGGATGAGCATGGTTAGGGAAACAGCCAGAATGGAGGCATACCAAAACCACTGTTATCCCTTGGTGATGAGGAGTTCACCATCACTGTGCCCTCAGAGGAGCAACATCAGAGACTTCACCCGGGGGAGGGGGAATAGACTTTCCTAGAGTATTCCAGCTAGTTACTAAAAATTAAACAAATGCAACCCATGTGTGGAATTTTTAATTCTCTATACTATATAAAAAGTAAAAAGGAGCCCAGCTGGTGTGGGTCAGTGGTTGACCTCTGAACCAAGAGGTCACAGTTCATTTCCTGATCAGGGCACATGCCCAAGTTTCGGGCTCTCTTGCATCATTGATGTTTCTATCTCTCTCTCCCTTCTTCTCTGAAATAAATAAAAATGTATATATATATTTTTTTTAAATTAAATCTTTATTATTCAGATTACTACATTTGCTTCTCTTTTTTCCTCTCCATAGCACCCCTCCACCCAGCTCTCACCCCTCCCTCTGCCCTTAACTCCCTCCCATTGATCTCATCCATAGGTGTATGATTTTTGTCCAGTCTCTCCCTGTACACCCCTCACCCCTTTGCCCCTGAGAATTATCAGTCCACTCCCTTTCTGTGCTCCTGATTCTAGTATATTCACCAGTTTATTCTGTTGATCAAATTTTTAATTCACTTAATTTTTAGATTCACTTGTTGATAGATATGTATTTGTTGTTCATAATGTTTTGGCTTTTACCTTTTTCTTCTTCCTCTTCTAAAAGAGTACCCTTCAGCATTTTATATAACACTGGTTTGGAGTTGATGAACTCCTTTAGCTTTTTCTTATCTGTGAAGCTCTTTATCTGCCCTTCAATTCTGAATGTTAGCTTTGCTGGATAGATTATTCTTGGTTGTAGGTTCTTGCTATTCATCACGTTGAATATTTCTTGCCACTCCTGTCTGGCCTGCATCGTTTCTGTTGAGAAATCAGCTGACAGTTCTGATGTTGGTACGCTTGAAGCTGTCCCAGAGGCTCCTTATATTATGTTCACATTTTTGGATTCTTTTCTCTTCTTGCTTTTCCAGTTGAGTCTTTTCTGCTTCTTTATATTCCAAATTTTTGACTTGACTCTTGCCTTTCTCTAGTCTGCTGTTAGGACTCTGTACAATATTTTTTACTTCAGTCAGTATATGTTTAATTTCTAGTTCCATCTCTAGTTGGTTCTTTTTCATCTCCTCTTGGGTCTCGCCAATTTTATCCAACTTTTCTATGATATTCTTGAAAAAGCTTATAAACGTGGTTTTGAACTCGATATCCTGTCGTTTTTTTTCCTCCATTCCTTTTGTTTGTGATCCCTTCCCTTGTCTCAGCATTTTCACTATGCTGGGAGAACTTCTGTGTTGGATTCAGCCTTATGATAGCAGGCTTGCAAAAACGCAGAAGCCTCTGTTGAGCTTGGGATGGGTGGAGTCTCAGGACTTAAGGAACCACCTTGCCTTCCAGTCGGCCCCGCCCTCCACGGCCCCCAAGTCTCACATGACTGGGCAATGGCTGGAGCAGTCCTTGTGTGCGCGCACCCACAGTGCCTCCAGATCACTGCCTTTCCAGCTCCCCTGTACCCCAGGACCACACGAGTCTAGGTCTCCAGGGTTTCGCCCGAAACAGGGGCCCAGTGGACTCAGAAGTGGCGCAGTTGGGAGGGTCTGTCTCCCGCCCAGTCACGAAAGCCAGCGGCGCAATCAGCAATCTGTCCTCCGAGCAGTGCAATGCGCGCTGCCACCAGCCCTCTGATCTTTTGCGACTCCGCTAAATTTCCGTGTACCTCTTCCTTTTCACAGTCCAAACTCCCCCCGTATGAGTTTCGGCTGGATCTGGGGTTTAGTGTCGTAGAATAAGGGGTTCAATGCCGTTGGGAGTCTCCGTTTCCCTCCCACCAGAGAAAGCCAGCCAGGTAGTCCACACCCACTCTCTCAGCGCGCGTTTCTCCGTCTCCGTACCTCAGCTTTTTGTGGCTCCTCTGGGTCTCTGTGAGCCCCTCTCTTTCCCTCTAGCTGTAGAACTTCCACTCAGCCAACCTTCCTGTGGTTCTGGATGATGTCCGTTCTGTCTTTTAGTTGTAGTTTTGAAATTGTTGTGCGAGACAGCAGTGTAGGTGTTTACCTATGCCGCCATCTTGGATCCATGTCAAAAATTTATATTTTTTAAAAGTAAAAAGGAATAGATGAAATTAATTTTAATATTATGTTTTATCAAACCCAACATATACAAAAATGTTATCAATTCAACACATAATTAAAAATTTTTAACTATTGATTAGTTATTTTAATTGCATTTACAGCACATCTTAATGTGGACTAGCCATATTCACATCTTCAATAGCCACAAAAGGCTAGTGGCTACCACATGGACAGTACACTTCTATTGTTTTTATATTCTCAACATGCATTTTTTGACATTACAATTAAAATGCATTCTTATATATTTTCATAACCAAAAAATTAATTAAAAATATATAAATTGAAAAGCAAAATGGTGTATGCTATTCAATCTGAAAATAAATTTTTTTGAAAACTGTTTTATATTCACTGAGAAAAGTTTAGGAAGGTCAGAAATGCCTGGTTAGTGGAAATGAGAACTATTACCCCTTTGTCTGAAAGGGCAGTGGGCTGCCTTGTCTTGTGTGACCTTTCCCCTCAGGGAGGTGTTACCATAGCAACAGTGAGCAGAGGATCCCTGCTCTCCCTAGAGGCTCCCGCCCAAATGACATGCACCTTCATATATACAATCTGTCATTGACAACAATTTTATGCAGCTCATCACTGTATTTCCTAATGCAAACCTTTACGTGTTATCTAACCACAACTGTGGGTCAGTGCATGAAATTCTACATCACCAATATTTGGTCCATAAAAGATATTGTGTGTGTTTACATAATCCCTATTATGGCCTTACTCAATTGTTTGCTTCAAACCAGTCCGTGTTTATTGCTCCATGTGCTTTCTGTTTCCCTGCTTCTCCTTCTCCCTCCTGTCTGCCTGGAAGAGTCTCTCCATCACTCCTGTGTGTCTGCTTCACCCTTGCTATTCCGTCACCTCACATACTAATTAGGGGATGGCTGTTTGTGTACTTCACTTGGAATTTAGCATAGCTTCTTTTGTTGTATGTTTTGTGTGTAAAGACTGCTTTCTAGGCTAGATTTGAGCCAAAAAATGCAGAAATCAAAAAACAAAACCACACACACACAAAAAAAGTAGACTTTTTCTTTTTGTTATTCCTCATTTTTTTCCTCGTCTTGCTCTTCTATGTACCTAAGGCAGTTTAAGGATCTTTATTATTAAGGATTATTTTACTTAGCTATTTTTAGCCTTGAACTTCATGTTAAGTTGACATTCATTTCTATCAATTCCTATTGCATTAGTGTAAAGCTACATCAACACATTTCCATGGAGACTGACATACGCTCCAGCACTCGCCTCCTCTTCCAAGCAGAGAAGTCAGATGTCCATCAGTCACAGCAGAAATGTTCGCTGACCCTGGCATTCCTGCTCCACGCAATACCAACCAGTTGACAGAGTCCTCCCTATTCCGGTCACTCAGCTGGTTTCAGTGAGGAGTCAGTGATGGGAAGAGGCTTCTACCCCTGCAAGGAAGCAGTACAGGGTAGTGCTTACAACATAGCCTTGGATTCAGGCAGACCTTATCCCTACTAACTGTGTGAACTTGGACTTACTATTTAACTGTTCTTGGCCTTAATTTCCTTATCTGTAAAATGAGGATGAATAATAGTACCACCTTAAAGAGTTGTTTGATGAGAAAATGATATGGTTCTTTTAAAGAGCTTATCAAGGAGACTGATAGAAAGAATAGATGTCAATAAATATTAGCAACAGTAATTATGAATAAAAACAAGTTCACAATCTATCTATGGGAGAAAAGACATACAGTCCTGTTAGTTTGGAAGGGCCATATCACAGGTGCTTTGGGGACAGAGATACAGGTCCCCTGCTGAATGAAGGACTCAGAGGGAGCCTTGTAAGTGAGCAGGCACTTGTGGTAGAATTTAAGTAATCTTGGAGTATGCAGAAAAATCCTCACTGGGTCATTTCTATTGTCTTTTATTCAGTGTAATTAATATATGTATAGTTTCCAGAAAGTAGAAATTTGACTTTTCTTTTGTCCACATTGAGAAACTTCCTAAAACCCTTTGTACAGTCAACTATTTAATTAGATGTAGTCTGTCAAGGTGGATAAAATAACATAGAGGACATAGTTCTCTATGGAAATTGAGAATTGCCAAGAGAACATTTCCATGACTTATTCATGGTTGTGTTAGTAAGCCTTAATTAAACACAGGGTAGGGCAAATGTGGATTTACAGTTGTGAGTACATGAAATATGAGTTTGCTCTTGTATTCTTATTTACTAACTAGAAGCATGGGTAGGGCTGATCTGTGGGGCGACCAACAGGGCGACTGGGAGATCCCTGCTGGCACTCACCTTGGCCGGCCTGATGCCACCTGCTCACCAGCCCCGCCCCCACTGCCAGTTGCCTCCCTTTGTGGAGCAACTAGCTGGGCGATCGGGGGACCCCTGCTGGCACCCACCTTGGCTGGCCTGGGGCCTGTGGGCTGGGGGCAGCTCCTACATTAAGCATCTGCCCCCTGTTGGTCAGTGCATGTCATAGCAGCCAGTCATTTCACCATCCGGTCAACTTGCATATTAGGCGTTTATTATATAGGATTATTATATTATTTTCCATATGAACAACTGTAAAGCTACATTTGCCTCATCCTGTATTTGTTGAGAAACAACTGAGAACTGAGAAGCACTCACCTACCAGAGAGGCAAAGGAGAGCCCTGTGACGTCAAGTTGCTTCCAGCTTAGAAAGCACTGAGGGAAGGAGGAAAGTCCCACTTCTTATGTCTGGTATTGAAGGATCTTCATTACCTGACTCTAACCTTCTCATCTACCTTAATTTTCCATCTTCTCCAATAAAGAGCCTATATTCTTTTAAAGCTTGTATCCACCTTATCCCCTAAATGGTAATTATTGTATTATTATTTACTAACTAGAGGCTTGGTGTACAAAATTTGTGCATGGGTAGGGTCCCTAGGGTAATCCATTCTTTATTCAGCTCTTGCTGATCATGTTCCTTTTCCTCCCCCTCTCCCCCCGGGCCCATTCAAATCTTGTCCGAACCTTGAGATCCAGGTCATACCTCTGCCCCCCATGGAGATAAGATAGCTCCATCTCACAGTCATCTTTTCAGCACCAGTATTGCTAAGGTGGCATTAAGGACCCATTCTCTTTGCCTGCTCTCTGTATTAAGTGTAAAGATCAATCTCTCAAATCCTACTGGAAATTCTTGGTCATGGGTCTTCTTAGCTTTCATTAATGTGCTCAACAACATTTAGTACCATATATATAATAGGTGTTTAATAAAGAGTGTTGGATACCTGTGGTCATTTCCCCTAGGGCAGGCACACACTGATGGTGAGGAGTCTCATATGAGCACAATTCAGCACCTCCTCTTTCAGAGCTTGCAGATTAGCAGTGTAGTCAGCATTTGTCAGGTCAACAAGATAGAGAAAGTCTCATATGAGGTAGGAAGTGGTCAGTGCCCTATATTTCTGAAGTGGAATTCAAAGGAGGAAGACTCTACCCTGTCTTTTCATTGGTGCATTTTCAGCACCTAATGCCTAGCACACAGTGAGTGCTCAGATTTTTGTCCACTAAATTAAAGGAGTGACTTCTACTTGTAGAGTCAAGAAAACCTTGAAAGAAAGATATTTTTTTAAAATTTATCTAGAAAGATGAGTTGGGTTTGAGAGGTATAGATGGGATTAATAGCTTGAATGGAGAACCTTACACATTTTCCTATTTACTCACCTCCCACACCTGACAGCCTAGAATCTGAGGGCGAATTAGAGCCATTCCAATCTTGTTTTCCAGGCCCCAGTGAATCCGGAGCCCTGAGACAAAATCATGGCCTTCCATCACTGTATAATACATGGCTACATGAACTACCAACACCACGTTGGGACAAGCTCCACAGAGTCAGGGCATCTTCCTTCCTACCATCTTCCTTTCTGCTCTCACCAACCCTTTCCCTACTTTCTGTAAATTTAGATTGCTGAGTGAGAGAGCAAAGGATAGACAATTGGTTCCAATATTAAGAGGGATGCAACAGGCCTGGAACCACATCTGGAATGTCTAAAGGTAATCCTGTCAACCTCCAAAGGGTCATAGAGTATCTCTCACCTCTACTTCTTTCTCTGTGTGTGTCTCTTTCTTTCTTTAACTAAGCCCAACTTTATATAACCTTTTAATCCAAGAACCATCTTCTAAATTCAGATTTTCTGGAAGATATTTTTTGTTCAGCTTGGGTCAAGGCTCCCCCTTGTGGTAGGTAATATAATGGCTCCCAAAGATTTCCACTTCTAATACCCAGAACCTATGAACAGGTTGCTTTACATGGAGAAAGGGATTGTGCAGGTGTTATTAAAGTCAAGATCTTGAAATGAGAAGATTGTCTTGGGTTGTCTATATGGACTCAATTCAATGACATGCATTTTTAAAATAGGAGAATATTTGCAGGCTATGGTCAGAAAGAGCAATATGACTGACTACCCAGAGCCACCAGATGGACATATTACAAAAAGCATTAGTTTTAATTGCTATTGTAACAAATTACAAACTCACTTGAAATATTATCAGGAAGGCAAGAACTAGCACCTCTAACAGTTACTCAGCTAATAATGAGCAGTGCTAGCATTTGACTCCAACATTTAGGAAGGAAAAACCAGCATCTCTGCAAGAGACCC